>JAULBM010123935.1:0-18632 GCA_032357055.1 Geukensia granosissima | reverse complement strand
CTATCATTAATACTTTCAGAGATATAGAGCTTTCAAAAAAACTAATGCCGCCGTCGCCGCCGCCGCCGGAAAGTAACACCTATGTTTCGCTTTCGCGACTTCGTCGCAGGCAAGACAAAAACTGTACAATCGAATAACACAATATTTTTTAGGTCTCATGAAAAAAAAACTTAACAAAAAAAGATGATTTCTACCATTTTAATCTGAAGGAAAATTTATTTTGTTAGATTTATTCATGTATATAATCCACAAAATACTGAACTAATTTTGTTCTTTATATACAGAAGTGGGCAATAATAAGATTTATCCAATCACAGTATTTCAACCGGGTTCATTTATCAGTATTCCTTAATATCAGCTTGTCCTTAATATCCATGAAATATTTGCAGCTGGACATTAAGCAACATTTAATCAATCATTCATATCTTCAATATAACCATGCAAATATCTACAGATCACCATTTTTTTCATACACTTCAACAGTACAGAGAGGAACTAAAACATAAGAAAGCCATACAAAAGGAAAAATATTTGAAAGAAAAACATTCCAAATATACACAGTAAATGCCAATAAAACTTGCATAGGGTAAGCAAGATATATTTTATTTTATCCAAATAATATAAAAAATAGCATAAAATCAATTAAATTGTAAATTTTCAGTCAAATATAAGAGCATACCATTTTAGTGTGATGAGGTTAGTTATAATTCTGAGGACAGATTTCAGTTTAGCTGCTCCTTCCAGCATACCATCCAGTAATTGTGATGAGCTATTTTGAATTCTTGTGTTCATTCTAGCATGAAATTTACTGTCTCTTAGCAACCCTAATGCCTGTTCTGGATCCCCTTCCTGATCAGTGGCATCAATTAACCCTTCCCATTCATCGTCACTACAAACTTCCTGTAAAATACCATAATGATGTCAAATTACCAGCTAATAATAACATGATGCATTTCTGGATAAAAAGACATTCTCAACAAAATTCAATGATTTCCAATTTTTGAGACTAATGAGAATGACTGTTTCATACATTGAAAATCTTATTAAGGAGCTAATTAACTAAATTGTTAGTCATTTGTTTACATCATGGCAAACTTGCAACTACACATCAGCTTTCTGGTTTTAAATTTATAGCTTGAGCACTATAGTCTAACATGATGTTCACCAAACATCCTATTATTACTGGAATCCTGAAATTCCTGTCTCCTAAATCTTTTCAATAACATATATTACAGTAATAGCTGAATATATTGGAAATATTATGCCACTGGCATTCCAGGTATTTAACATGTGTTCATTCAGTTTGGCAATCCAATTAAAAACAAAAAGATGATTCTAAAAATCATGACAAAAAAGCTCACTGAAAAATATGCCATACATTGCAGAAAATTCATTTTCATTTCAAATTTTTCAAGGTGCAATTGCTGAAGACAATGGGAATCTGAATGATTGAACTTACCATCCAACAACCAGAAACACCCTTTAAGAAAAGTTGTCCTTTAAATGAGCTGAATTCACGAATTAAAATTTATAATAATAAAAAATGTGTAGAACTTTGTCATTTTACTGCAAAGAGAAAATTCCTTTTCCAAATTAATAGAATAATTACCAGTAGGATACATCTTCTTTAATTCATTAGAACAGAGGCCACTTTTTAAAAGGGCAGGAAGATGTCTGAATTTTTAATACTTTACGAATATCTCACCTCTCCATCTAGTTTGACATTCTCTATTGTCTTTGTCTTTTCTCTATCTTTTAATCTATCTTTCTCAGGAATTCTACGTACAGTTGTCCGTCCCTCTATCTCTATACTGGGATACTCCTTCTCATAATCTTTACTTATCCTGTCTGGTCGCGGTGTAGGGCTCACATTCTGAAATGAAAATTTTTTATTTTGTCAGGTTGGAAATATTAATTTAAAACATATATGTATTTCTGAAAAGATGGCACAATATTTTTTTGAATTTTTCTAATATTTATTCATAATTTTTATTCCCTGTTTTAATGAACCACAAATTAATGGCTTTCTGGTAATAATACTATATTGAATTTGCTTTTTCATTGTTCTCCTTAAAAAAAGGAATTGATATCAGATAAGTAACAAGTATAAGTTTACAGTTTTTCTGGATTTTCAACACTATGGGACATAAAGATCATTTACAAATATCTTTAATTCTGCAAATGCATTTTCCATTCATTTTCTGCCTTTGTGTCAAAATTTTTTTCAAACTCTGTTTTACTCTCAATTGCAAGGTACCCTTAAAAAATTCTGAACTGACACTTTAGAAATCAACAAATATATTTTCCTAACCCTAAACAATATAAATCAAATTTAGGCCATGCAATAAAATTCTCTTCTTCTTAGGCCACATTCTAATAAAAACACCTTTTCACTTTTATTTTAGAATAAAGACATGATGGGTCTTTTTACAATGATCCATATCTTTTTTAAAGTCCCACTAAAAATTGTTAAATGGCTCCAGTAATGAGATTAATGAGGGCCTGAGAACAAAGAATTGCTTAGGCCTAATACACCCATGAATAAAATACACCCATGAATAAATACACCCATGAATAAAATATACCCATGAATAAATATACCCATGAATAAAATACTCCCATGAATAAAAACACCCGTAAATAAAATACACCCATGAATAATAATATATACAAATTGTGTGATGACAATGTGACCTCTCAAAGTATAAATCTATGTGAAATGCATGGATTGATATCCTAATGCAAAAAGTGCAGCTTGACTTACACCATATACTTTTTTCTGATCCTATAACAAATATATATAAAATCTTAAGCCTAGTCAACCAACTATTATACATCAATGATTAGAAAAAAAGATAAAGAAGAAAAATATGTATAGTTGCAGCAGAAGGTTCTTAACATGATTATTATCATTAAAATATTAAAATTAAGACTCTTCAAATTTATGGATAAAAGAAAAGGTAAGGGAATGATATTAAAGACCAGATAAAAGAATAAATGCTAATGAGCTATCTCTGCAAGTCAAGGGGCAGTGCTCAGGGCATGCTGAACAGGATCCTAGATTGGTATACAATGGCCAAAAGTGATGGCAAATTGTATTATTAAAGTTACTTGAAAAAATTGCAAAAGCAAACATTTTAAGAAAAAATAGACCCATTTAACATCAACTAAGTAACGTTTTACTGTACAGATACATAGACAGAAGGGGAGGTAATTTATACTGAATAGGGGAGAATATTTTGCTATATTTACCTCTATCTCTACTTGGTTTTCCTGTTAATAAAAGGTTAAAATATTGGTTAGTTCACATCAAACATACTGCATTACTGGCAAAGCTTTTTACACATAATATAACTCTGTGCAAAAATAAATACCAACTGATTCAAAATCTGAGATTAGAAAATTGTCAATTGTTATTGCTGTTATTTCTAATTTTAAGTACTATTCTATATATGAAAACACTACAGCTCTTGAGGTGTTTGCCCTTTCCACATATCCTCCCTTAGTGTAGACATTGAGTGGGAAGTAAAAATCTACAACTTCCTTTTTATTACTCTTGTCCATTCTGAGCTATGAACATCTCATGTAGGTTCTCCTACCAATTCTAGAGGAAAGACTTTCGGGAACAACTGATCTAAAACTTCATTGTGAATAATAATTTGCAATGCAAGTTAAGAAATGGTAGATGTTGAGTGGATAGCACTTTTTTGTTTCCCCCTGTAGACAAGTATCAACAAAGAATGATTTGTTTATCCAACAAAACAAGTGTAACTCTGTGATTTGTTTATAGAAGGAGGATATTTGGATCCAACAAAACTAGTGTAACTCTGTGATTTGTTCAGGGAAGGAGGAGATTTGGATCAAACAAAACAAGTGTAACTCTGTGATTTGTTCAGGGAAGAAGGAGATTTGGATCCAACAAAACAAGTGTAACTCTGTGATTTGTTCAGGGAAGGAGATTTGGATCCAACAAATCTCGTGTAACTCTGCCACATATCAGAACTTCTGGCCATTGTATTGTCTTTGTGTCATTGTTATCAATTCCACTTCACTTTCATTGTTATTTTCATAACATTTTGGGTATTTTGCTTGCCATTTAAAAATCACAACTGTGGTGATTTGAAAGCACAGCACAATGAGTGGGATTCACACCTAATTGAAGTCCTTGTGGAGACCTCTAGACTTTTAACTTGGGTGGCTGCTTTGATCAGATGTGGTGCAGTCCTCTTGACATTTAAACCATATCTTCCATTTTGTGTAAGTACAAAAATAGAGGGATACATACAAGAAATGTGAGATGCTGAAATCAATATAAAAAGATTAAAAGATATTGACTTTTAAGGTATTCACTCGGATTCAACAATTGAACTCAATATAGAATATGTGTAGTTTATAGCATGAACTTAAACCAAGCAAGAAGAACTCTGATTCAACAATACCTAACCCTGAACTTAAACCAAGCATGAAATTCCAGGTCATAGTGCTGGATGATGGGCCACGTGTTTACACGAATCCCTGATGCTACATAGTATATCTTGTTATATTAGAGATACTCAAGATGTAAACTTTAGCAAATTCAGGGCAACATATTTAAACCTTGGTAAAAGTAATCTTGCCTGCCTTTAGATGCATCACCTATTTATATCTATATCCCAGCTTTCTACATGAAATTCTATGAAATACCTACTACACATCTTCCATGTGCAAAAGACAAATATTAATATATGGTAATTTAAGCACTGTTCACTGTGACGCAACACTTAACTGTTAAAGTCAGAAGTAATTCAGTAAATGACCAGTTCAGGGTAATTTGTTCATGTTCTTATCCAGGCTGACATCTTCATGTGTTTATCTTCACCTCTGTCACTCATACCTTTTGCAGTAAGAAATTTAGCCTTTTGCAAACCTTTAAATTTTTACCATTTTATCTATGTTATTATTTCTAACTTAGGCAAAATACCATAATTAAAGATCAAAATTTGGTTATTTTTTTTGTTATTTTTTCCAGTCAGTAGGTATTTATTAATGTACAGAGCTCATTTTTAGTACTAAAAATATACAAAACTTCTATTTAAACAACATTCTCAAATTGAAGCATCTGTTACAGAAATAGCAATATCTACTTCTTTGCTTTTAAAAAATCAACTTTTGTTACATCGACTAAAAAAAGCAGTTACTTATTATGAATCTGTATATAGTAAAATTTCATCAAAGTAAATTAATATAATTGTAGAAACTTAACCTGTTATGGCTGTTTAGTATCATACAAAATAAATCACTCCAACATAAGTCTACCTTAACATAAGAATACAGCTATTTTATTGATTTTAAAATTTACGATTTTTTTTCTAAAATAATGATTACACATATTCATCTTACGACTTTCAGAAAGATAAAATGATGAGACCTGTGGTCTAATTTAAAAATATATCAATTCTTGATTAATATATTAGAATTAACTGTTCTGCTTAAAAAGACCTGCTATCTTAACTGAACTTAAGTTTGCAGGATAATTTTCAAACCACAAATTCCTGAAGAATATTATCATCATTTTCAACCCACTTTTGATAACTGATACAAATTAGAAAAAAATCTCAGCCATTTCATTAACATTACTTTATATTGGAATGATTATGTTGTATTTAAGCAATGAACAGAAACACTACACTAACATACCTCACTAAGACCTGTATTCTCCCATTCCTCTGTATCATGTCTTTCTGGTTCAGGTTGAGGTGGGGGAGGGGTGGGTTCTTTTTCTTGTTTCTCTTTCTCTGGGACCTTTTTACTTGGTCCCCAGGCTTCTTTACTATTGGTGTCTTTATCTGCACCAAGTGTTGGGGCCTCTTTTCCTTTCTTAAAAAAGATAGAAACAGGAGATGAATACAGAGACATCTTAAGAAAACAGCCCTTGATCCATACTTATTTTTCAGTAGATATAAGTCCTTCAGCAAGGCAAGCTAAATAATGATTTGATCACTTTTATTCCTGAAATCAGTCTTATCTCTGACAGGGATAAATATAAAAAAAGGCCATAATAATATAATGCAGCATTACAAAATATTCCATTTCTTCTATTTTCTCTCTTGATAAACAGTCAAAAACACTACCAAAAATGGAAATGAATCCTAAATGTGCATATACTTCTAAAATGAAAAAAAATGAAAGTTCCAATTTTAATTTTTAGACATATTCTAAGTAATAATTAGTTTATTTAAAAATGCTTCAAGATGATTTCACATATTTTGCAAAAAATGTTTAATTCTATTGTTTAAGGTATGAAAAGTTCATTTGCTTGCATGTAAAAATCCGAGCATAGAAAATTGATGAGACTTTGGGATTATATTATATCTTTAAGATTATATCTTTATTTTCCATGCTTAGATTTTCCCCAGACAACTATGAAGAGTTTTAGAGCCATTTGACCGTTCATGACCTCATTCCATATATGGTAGTATTCCTGACTGATAAAAACCTTTATCTTGAAAGTTTTACTTTCACTTTTGATGTTTATATTTTGCATGTTTTTTTTTTACTTTTAAATAGCTATATTTTACATTTTCATTCAGTCTTTTATTTTCATTTAAGAGCAACTGTGGTACGTTTATACCCTTATAAAATAATTCCTTGGATAATAGCTATTTATACCTTTCTAGATAGGTGAGACACAAAACTTGGATGTAAACTTCAAACAAAGTCCTAGAGAAGCATTTAATGCAAGTTACAATGACAGATCATACTGCCTCCTTCAAATGATTTATCTTTTAACATCTAGACTATACAATACCAATGCTGTTAGTGAAGTTATTCAAGCATAAAAGTAGGTTAAACTGATATTTGTCTTGCTGGTTATTCTTTAAAATACAATATAATTAATTCACAAAATAACCTAAACAAAAGCACCAACACACATAAATGCATATAAAGCAAGAGCAAGTAAAATGATATGCATGTACATTTGTGTGTACTTTTTTAAAAGCCAACAAAAACTGGCCCAATTCTGAGGGCCAAAAATAGATTTGAATTCAACACATTTTATTAGAAAATACAATTTCTCCAAATTGTCTCAACATTTTCCAAACATTAGAGGTAATTTAAGACACAATATATGTAAACATATGAGTGAGATATAATGATACCTTTTTCTCTTCCTCCATAGCCTTTTTCCTAGCCTTAGCAAGTATTTTAGAGGTTCCAGGGGGATGTGCTTTCTCCTGAGCTTGTTTTTCTTTCCTCATCACCATTGATGCTGTTAAAGGCTGGGTGAATGGGCTTGGTAACTTTGTATCCTCGTCTTTCACTGGAAGGGAATGTTATTAAATATGCTTCACAGAACAGTCTCTTACAAATCAGTAAGTGCATTTCAGAAATATACAACATTTCCAAATAATACATGTAATTCAATATTTTCTTAAGATTTTTTAAGCAAAACTAAAGATTTAAATCATAACTGCTAAAGAAATTGTGATTGAAACCTTAATTAAAGTCTAGGCTTAAAATCTTCAACAACTCAAGGCAAGTTGTAAAAGGCCCCAAAAATAAAATGTGACGAAATTCAAATGTAACAATTATCTGACTATACTGCCCACATTTAAACGAAATAGTTTTATAACCACACACAGCCTTATTGTTTGACAAATTCATTGAACACTTTAAATTTATAAATAAAACAAATGATATTGAAAAACTGCAAATTTTTGATATTTTGAGTTCTAAATCACTTTAGCCATTGACTTTAACAAACAAAACCCAAATCTATACAGAATATTTTGCTGGTGATATATTTCTACTTTTCTGGCTACATAAATATACTCGATCCTGAAGTAAACTCAGTAATTAATCAAAACATCACAATCAGTATACAAACCAGAAACACCATCAGCCACAAAGGGGTGCATCAGTAAATCTGGCCATGCTAATCTGGCCCGAGGGTTCTTTGTCAAAAGTCCCTGCAGGAAGTCTTTAAATATAGCTGACATGTTCTTGGGCCATTTAACTGGGTCCTTAATAATGAGACTAACAAGTTGGAATATACTGTTTGTGTAAAATGGAGGAGTACCAGTAAACAGTTCATACAATATACAGCCCAGTGCCCTGAAAATAAAAATTAAATACATTTTCGCTGCTGAACATTTTACATTGATAAATGAAAATGTATGTATGAACCATTCATTCATGGCTTAAAAGATATTCACATTTATAGTGTCCATTTTTTTCAATTTTTTGGAAAATGTCCTGCAATTTTACAACATGCACCATATTGTTTACTAAGATTTTAAATCAATCAAAATAAAATATTATAGTGACTTTCAGTATTAAAAAATTTCACAGTTCAACTTACATTTTGTCTGCAAATAATGGTATGACATGACTTTGATGAAAAGAAACAAATTATATGCAAATCATATTTCGAATTATACAATACATAATTCAACCATTCAAGCCTATTTAAATAAATGTAATCATAGAATTTACCATAAGTCTGCTGTGTGATCATAAGGTTTCTCTTCAACCAGTTCAGGTGACATATACAAAGGTGTACCCTGAAATCAAATTCAATATAATGTAAAATCATTTGTAAATGAAAGATCAAATAAATCATTTTCAGAATGAATGATCCAACATGGACATTGTCAAGACTTGATTTCCTAGCACAAACAAGAGGAATTCTTTTTCAAAGACTTGTAATATTTTCTATCAGTCAATAATGTATAAAAACAAGAAGATGATGTACAGACATTTTTGTACAAAACAAGAAGATGATGTACAGACATTTTTGTACAAAACAAGAAGATGATGTACAGACATTTTGTACAACCTGAAACTAAAAGCAATATAATAATTTCCATATCTTACTAGAGATATTGTCAGGATACTTTGTTCTTCGATTCATTGTGAATTACCACCACCCCCCTTTTCAAGCCACTGTCAGCAAAAACCTTCATGCACATCTTTATACTTCATATGGTGCAGTTTTAATTGAAATCCATTCAAAGGTTTAGAGGGAATTGCACTTACAAGATATGTGGATTACAGACAGACAGGATGATTACTATAAAACCCCCAAATTTTGTTTGTGGCAGTTAAAACAACCTTACACTAACTTACTTCTCATTTGTGTGAGTTACAAAAACTCTACACCAACTGACTTTCAACAGTTATTTATATTCAGAGACTGAAATAATAATTATATGTCCAACAAACAATGATATCATTTAGAAAATCCCATCAAGGTTATTTCTTGTTTGATTTGGGTTTAAATGCCATTTTCAACAATATTTCAGACATATTGCTGCAATCAGTTTTTTTCTGGTGGAGGAAGAAAAAACCACAGACCTTTGGCAGGTAACTGACAAACCTATCATGTGGGATGAGAGTTAAAACCAAAACGTTTTTGTATGGTACAAACTCAGGTGCGAACTAATGCTATCTTGATTTTCACAGGTAAGTTTAAATCAACTCTCTTAACCACTCAACAACCCAGGCCACCCAGGCCCCCAAGGCTATTTCTCAAAGAGTTTTAAAATTTCAGTACTTGAGCTGAATACTGAAACCTTCAAACTGTAAAACAAACTGATTTCAACACTTACCTTAATTGAAGTCAGCACCAGAGTATTAAAACTCATAGCTCGTGCAAATCCAAAGTCACAAAGCTTAATAATACCTCCTTTGCCAAGGAGAATGTTCTGTGGTTTCATGTCCCTGTGTAAAATTCTGTGGGAATGGAGGTAAAATAAAGCAGATACCAACTGACAAGCAATAATCTGTACCTAAAATTAAAAAAAGATCACTTCATTAACTATCTGGTTATAAAACATATCAAAGATTTATTGATTGGTTTCTTGAATGTTGCTTAAAGTCCAACAGCAAATATTTCATTCATATTCAGGACAAAAGCAAATTTATGAGTGATAACAAATGAAATCTGCTTTGTATCAGACCAAAGCATTGAGGCAGATTCTTTAACATACTAGCTCACAAATGCAACAGCTTAAAGGAAGATTTGTGCATTTTACCCAGACACATTATTCTGATTCTAAGCTGACCAGTCTTTTCTCTCACTCCTAATTGCTGCGTGCTTAGCGGAGAAGCAGAAAATACAAATTTGAATATCTAAGGTTTGACCTAGCCATGGATCAAACCAACAACCGTCTGCACTCTGCAGTCAAGACAGACATTCTTATTATCCTACTGAGGTGGTTTCAAAGAAACAAGTATTTCAAATAGTTTACCCTGCCTGCTCTATAATTTCTGCGGTCAAGGATCTTCAGTTGCTGGAACTAGAGTGGCTTTTTCTTTCAGTTCAACCAACATTTTCTTTTGTTTATGAGACTTTGAGTACTTTTTTTTCATGTTCAGTGTTCTCCCCAGATATTTTTTATAGCGCTGTGGTTAATGTGCAGGGTATTAAAGAATGTTCTGATGCTGCAGCATCATTGATTTGCAGAGAACACATTTATATTGGTCACACTGTTGCAAGTGAAAACATATGTTTTGGAATTGCACTCTATACAAAAATGTGCATGTATCTATGCCTTAAATTAATAGATAAAATCTTCTTAATCTAAAACTGAGACACAAGTTACAGTCTGAAATAAATGCCACCAAAAACATGTAACATTCTTTGTAAGTTTTTTAAAATGTGCACTGCAGCCAGAGTCCCTGACTTGTTTGACCAGACACACGATGGTCCAATTTACAGACACTTTCAATTGTGCCAGATATAAACAATAAATACTGCCCTGTTTTAAAGGCAAATTAAAGAAGTATAAGTTCCTTCCCTTGTATAAAAGCCAAATTTTGGATTCTACATGTACCAGATACAGATAGAAAAGATCGCAGAGAATTTGAACTCATATGCCTGTATTTGATTTGATACAAAAAGGAAAACATTTGCCCCTTCAGAGAATCATCAGTCCTAAAAGTTACTGTTATGAAATGACACTGTTTTATTCAAAAATATCGTTTTCTGGTGTGCAGTTTTTGCAAAAAATCTCTATTTGGATGTTGAGAATGGGTGGAAATATCTGGAACAATACCAGAAACCATCAGGTTAGAAGATCTTTGAAGTCATTATAGTTTTTCATTTTGTGAAGAAAAAGTGATGGACAGGCAAAGTTTTGTGTCATTCTCAATTTTGACCAGAATTTACCATGTGTATGTAACATTGGTAAAATTGTACTTTAACAAATTTATACTTTACATTTTAACTTTACTCTAGTTTTTAAAAACCTACAGTTCTTGTTCTTTTCATGCACCATACAAAAATTATAAAACAAGTAATCATGATGAAACATACCTGCTCCTCAGGCAAACTGCCATCATCTTCCAAAATCTGAAACAATTCCCCTTCTGCATAATCTGTCACCACGACAACCTATAAATACACATTACACATTAAAACAAGTTATGCATCCTAGGCCATATATAAAATCATTTAATGGATCCCTGGCCTAGAATGTTTACTCCTTTGCAAAATATTTAAGAAAATTTTCCAATTGCATAAGAACATTGCCAACCATTGTATCAATATATTGAATAATATCAATAGAAATTATTCTACACACACTTTTTTTAAATCTAGAAGAAAATGACAAAGGTAAGGACGGCAAACAAAACAAAATTGAACCATAAATTCAAGTTCACTATTTTAAGCTAATTTGGAAAGAACAATTTTGGGATTTCTTTTTTTACCATGATTACCCCAGAAAACATACATGGTTAAATTTATATGAAGCAATGTTTCATAATTTATACATTAAGTTATCTTGATACAATGCAATCTTGACTGCATAATTAATTGTGAAAAGGCAATTTCTTGAATTTAAACATCAAATTAACCTGAAACTTTCTGGTTTTTACAGTAAATTATAAAAGACAATTTGACTGAGGGTTACCTCTTTGTCTGTTTCAAAACTATCCAACATTTCTATAATATTTTCATGATGTAAGTTCCTCATGATTTCAATCTCCCTTCTCAAGTTTCTGAGTTCCTTTTCTGGTTTACCAACTTTTGGAATAAACTTCAAAGCCACAACCTATGACAAAAACATCAAAGATAAGACAAAAAACAAATGCAAATGTAAAGCTATCAATTGTATTTGTATTCTTCCATCTATAAGATACAGCATTTTAGTTGCATCTATCTCATAGGCATGTAAAGAGAGCTCTTTATTGTAGAAATGCTGCAATTATGTATGTTTTTCAATCACGCCAAGCTTTAAAAAATATATCAGCAACATTAAGGCATGCTGGAGCACCTCGCATGAAGATGTACAAAACTGAAAGATTCAGAGAAGGTTCGTCCCTGAGATGGAGCTTGCATAAATCTTCATTTGCTTTCTATATGTCTCATTATCTCATATTATGAATTTGAATAACCTTTCCCCACAGGTATCTCTTCATTCATAAGATACAGCATTAGCTTTAAAGCAATAAATTTGCCCATCAATATTTATTTGACTCATAGACAACTGGGATTGGCACATAACCATATACAGACAAACTTCATAACTTGGGAACCCAAATCAATAGTTAAAGATGCTCAAAAGAAAGAACTGGTAAAATCATCTAGGTTCTAGTACATTCAAAAAATTCTGAATGAAATGAAAGCTTCATATATATATATATATATATATATATAGGTAGATATATTTTAAAAGTAGAATTCTCTTTAAGATTCCGGCAAAAGGCGAATAAAGACCTTAAAAACACACTTTTCTGATGCATAGGTTTCAAAAAATTGATTGTTTTTTCTGAGGCCTCAGTAGATTAAAATATTTTTTCTATAGAATGTTAGTAAATTTAGTTATATTTGGCTGTTTGATGGAGTTATCTAGCCTTTTTTGGCTTTTTCAGTACATTTCTTACTGTTATTTTATCCATTACTGATGAAAAAATTAAAATAAATTACCTGGTATTTGGATTTGTCAAACATTTTATTCTTTCGATTAACGATGTGGACAATGTAAATGTCAAATTGTTTGCAATTTCGACATTGTGGATGTCTCATTGACTATCATACCACATTTTTTTTACACCATATCCCTTCTAAACCACATTTTCTATTTCAATCTGACTATACTGTGCTTATTTTTATGTTCAGAGTATTTGTTCTTGTGACATCATGTAAGTATTTGTTTTGAATAAACTACTATATCTATCTAGTTAAACAATATACTCTGTTGCTATTAATGGACAAGATTGATAAGACTTGCGCGTAGATTGTTGTTCAAATGTTTACTTTTTCTTTAATAAAACACAATTGTATTTGCACTGAATTACAATATTGTAATAATTTTGCATTCTTATTGGGCAGTATCATGACAGTGAAAAAGTTTACACATCATAAACCAATGTTGATCAAGTCATGAGATTAATTTAGTATTCCTTCAAAATAGATCCCATTGTAGCACTATTTTCAATTATTTGACTAATTAATTGTAATTATAAGTAATGAATGCTGTTTTTGCAGAATTTATTGATGTGTTAATTCAGCCTTTCACTCATAAACTTTACTTCAGACTTTATTTAGTTTTTGAGTGGGTTGGCTGACTTTACATATCAATAAATTCCTTCAAAATAGCTTTTTTTTTATTCCACAAATTCAAAGTAATACATGTAACATGTCTACAATGGCCTTTGTTGGAAAATATACCTGTGATGAAAACTTTTTCCTTCCTTTGTAGACCTTGCCAAAGGAACCTTCTCCTATAATCTCCAGCACATGGTAGTTGTCCATGATGATGATAGTATATCTTCTTAAAACTAAAAAAGTAACAATTGAATAAGTTTCTTTCAAATACACTCTATATTAGAACACCTGCTGCACTTGTTTTTCCTTTTAAAACAATACTTATTGATATCAGTCAAACATTATGAAATTCCTGTTACATTCATGGTACCAAATGAAATACAGTTAATGATGTAATGAATGCCCATAGGCCAAATATAAAGCTACAATATAACAATCAGGGAAATAACAATGCTAGAATGGTTTAAACTGTACCTTTCCAATACACACTCAAGTATCCAAAAATGTATAAGTGCATACGACTCAATCACAGGTAAGCTTTTTACCACCTCCACACAGAAAAAAAAAACAAATCCGTAATAATATTTAAATGAAAGAATATGAAATATATGCCAAAAAGACACAATCCACATCTTACAAACCTTAATTTTAAAAACATAAATAAAAAGATCAGTCAAACTTTATGAATTTCCAATCATATTTATGAGAAGAATTGAAATAAACCATTAATACATCCTAAAATGAAATTTAGTGTAAGGCAAATAGTTTTGAATTTTCAATTCAATTAAAAAATTATCCCATCTGTGCCATAGCTATATCAAGATAGGTCTAGATTTTAATGGTAAGGAAAAAGAAATTGCAATTTTTACTTAAATGAGTCAGAAAAGGAACTAACTCATATTAGTCAAATTTATTTCTCACTTGTTGAAGTCAGACTGAAAGACTGCTTGAAATTTTCTTACTTAAACAAGTAGGTTGGTTATCCTTCTTATATATGAGTTGATGCTGTTTACAATTTCACATGTACAAAAGATTTTTAAAAGCTTTCATCCAATGAGGGGGTGGGGTTGGAAGTTAGTAATGTCTTGCATAGCAAATTGACCTCTTTCCAATTCACTCAGAATAATCTCCCTTGATTTTTAACTACGGCTATCAGCTCTATTAGATCCTATGGGAGTACTATTAATCCTTTTGTTTATTGGGCCAATAAACAACTTCACCTGTTCAACGGATTAACAAAATAACTGCCTGAAGGTAATTTCACATCCCGTCACTAATTGAGATGATTTAATTAGGTCTACCAGTAAAATTTTGATAATTATTCAAAAATTCCCTTAGACTGTAATGTTAGCATAGCCGAAAATTATGACAGAATTGGAAATGGGTCAATTAGTACTCTAAGTAGGATGGTCATCAAGTTATAAGAAGATGCAGTTTTTAGCCAGAGCATAAAGATTTATCTTTTCTCTCTCTCTAGGTTGAATTTATCTCATACGCTGCAACACATGAAAAGTGAGCTCTTTATTGCAGAAGTGTGGAGAACTATGCTTTCTTTGATATGGTCACAATGCCACATCGAGACAAGCAGGGAAACCTGACAGGAGGATGTACAAAAATGAAGGTGTGCAGAAGATTCATCTACAAGTGTATATAAAGTCAAGACAGAGAGTACATAAATCTTCACTGGCTTAAAATAGGTCTCAATATCTCATATAACTAATTTGAATGATTTTTCACAGGCACTCATTTTAAAACATATATATACCCTCTGCTTTTAAGGAAGACTATGGGGTACTTATTTTTGGAAGCAAGTGGCTCGAACTGTTGCAGTGCCTGTGTTTTTCGGTACCCCCCCAAGGTTTGTGTACGTATTTCGAAAATCAAAAATGGAAAAAAACACATGTCTTTTTGTTGTGTCCAACCTTTTTGGCATGGATATATACAAAAGAATTGCAAACGTTGTGTTTCTGGTTTTCACCGGGTTTTCATCGGATTGTTTACATCGTTGCTGCTTGTTTGAAGTTCCCCTCTTCCGGAATTCCTACGCTTGCGTACTAGAGTGTTATTCGTTTCGTATTTTAGTGCTGTTGTTTTGTTTTAATTTCTTAAATTGTTAGTAGTGCCAAAATAATAGAGACCGAAATTTTGATAAAAGTTTTTACTTAAATTTTTATAAAGTTATTATAATTTTCTTGTTTATTTGTTAAAAATTTAATTACGAAATCAAATCCTGATTGAAATTCAATGAAAATGGCATGTGCTGCTGGTTGTGAGAATTTGCCCCAGAACAATCAAAACGAAAGCTCAAAAGGCACAAAAAATGAGAAGAAACCCACTTGCATAATTATCCTTGGGATGGCAGGGTCTGGCAAAACAACATTTGTACAGGTGTCAATTATTATTTTTATTATTATTTAGTGAACTTTATTACTAAAAAAGTGCATATATTAATATGTTGTTTTATGGGTATTTCCTGAATAAGAATGAATAAATTCTATTTCCTGTAGAAAACTGTATGTGCAGCAAATCAACTGTGAGGAATTACACATGTAACCCAAATAACCTTTTAAAATCTGGTGCATGTTTGCACACCAAACAAATAAATACTGTCCATATCAAAATTATATTTCTAACAGTAGGGGGTGTCACTTGTTTTTTCCTGTACTAGTTAATTAATTTGACTTTTTTAAGTAAAGTTATTTTTGCCATTTAGCTAATTTACTTGTACAAGTAAAATTTTAAAAAAGGAATTGACCTCTTTCCAATTAACTCTGAATTACCTCCCTTGATTTATAACTACGGCTATCAGCTCTATAACATCCTATCGGAGTACCATTAATCTTTTTGTATATTGGCCCAATAAACAACTTCACCTGTTTAGCTGATAAACAAAATAACTGCCTGAGGGTAATCTCACATCCTTTCATTAATTAATATCATTTTATTAGGTCTACAGGTAAAAATTTTGATATTAAATAAATCTAAAGTCCTATAGACAGTAATGTGAGCATAGCCGTAGTTGTAAATCAGGGGAGATAATTATGACAAAATTGGAAATAGGTCAATTCGAAGATAAACTGGAAGTTTATGCAAAGTGCCCTATAATGCTTAGTATCAGTCTTCAGTTTCATAAAACATCTCAGGATTTCCTCAATTTTCTCTTCATTCCAAAAACTGATCATTTAAATGACAGCATTTAAATATATGAGGAAAAACTCATATTCAGGGATTTGATGAAAATCTCAATTTAAGTATATTTTATAAAACTGAAGCCATGTGTTTTATATGTTATAGGCTTTATCTGTTTACATTTTGCTGTTGTGATTTTTTGACTGAAAAGTGCACCAATACATATGACAGTTTCAGTAGTTTGATATTGATCATGTAATCTAAACATGGAGCAAAAAAAAGAAGATATGTGTCGCCTGCTATCTATTTGCCTAAGAAGGCAAACATTGAAGGCAATCAGTTTGGTTAATTTCTGATGAATGGAAAGCTGGCAACACATATCCTCCAGGTAGACTCAATACATTGTATTAGTGTTTATATTAATCTTTCCACTGTCGTGAATGCAAATCCGTTCCTCTACTGGTTGTGACTAATATCAATTGTGACTATACACCAGCTTTGTCAACTGAGAAACAAGAAGGGTGCCACAAGTGGAGCAGGAGTTGCTAACCCTGGTTTTAGTAGGGTTTGTGTTACTCCAGCTTTAGTTTTCAGTGTAGTGTTGTGTGTTCTATATTTGTCTTTCATTTCATTTTGTTGGACATTGTCTTGTCTGTCCTCCGACTTAATGATTTAGAAAAATTTAGAAAAGAAGATGTGATATGAATGTCTATAAGACAGCCATCCAAATTGGGTTGATTACAAACTTCTACAGTTTTACAGTTTTACCTAAAGCCTTCAATAATCAACAGATATACAAAAATGTATATCCACACCCTACTGCAAGCTGTAAAAGGCCCCCCAAAATAAAGAGTTAATTTTTCAAACAGAGCCCAGTTGTTCAGAAGTTAACAACATTTTTTTTCCACATTAAACATCAAAAACTGTGTGAATATTGCAAGTCTGTAAATTTGCAAGCAAAAAGATCACATTCATTATAAGTTAAGTGCAAAGTTTTATTCAAGAATATTGATAGCTTACTGCACAATCAGCATTTGTTGAAAAAAGTCATTTACTTTTGAACCACCTGACCCAGATTGAAACCAAGTTTACATAAATTCAATTATTTATTTAGCTAATAAATGTATTATGAAACATTTCTTGAAAATAATGATTATAAAATGTGGATATTGAAGATCAGACAAAACTAAAGATTATGATCAAAATCTGTTGTAGTGTTAGAGATTGTTAATATTCATTTGACATTTTGTAAAAGAATATTTTACTTGTTTTTTCTAGAGAATCACAGCATATCTTCATGCAAGAAAGAAACCTCCTTATGTGATAAATTTGGATCCAGCAGTCCATGAAGTTCCATTTCCAGCAAATATAGGTAGGTGTATTTTAAGTGTTAGACTTTCTGATGAGAACTGGCATTCTTAGTTTTTATGAATTCATATGTCAAAGATTTTATATAAGGGCTGTTACAGAATAAATTGTAAATTTGAATTTTAAGAAAATTATTAAATTATTTCATTCTGAACCAAGTGACTGAGCAATGCTTCATCCCTATTGTAACATGTACATTGCACCTTGTATTGTACCATATAGAAAGGGTCCACTTGACTTACAATTGATATCGTGTTAAGTGTTCATACATGTTAAGGGTTGTTCTTTAAGTGTGTGTGTGTGTGTGTGTGGTGGGTGTCAGAAGGCACTTTTGTTAATATTTAATGATGGTGATTTTGTCAGCAAACAAAATTGTTAAAATTATTATTTTTTCAGATATTAGAGATACAGTGAACTACAAAGAAGTCATGAAGCAGTATCCTTTATGTTTATTATATATATGTTCATAACACAAATGATGTATAAATATCTAGCACTTTCATAAAATTGGATACACTAACACATCATACCTGTTAACTTCCAGCAGATGCTAAGTGGGAGATCTCCCACTTTCCAACTTTCTAAAGTGGGAGATTTTGCG
>JAULBM010123824.1:0-18634 GCA_032357055.1 Geukensia granosissima | reverse complement strand
TGGTTTTAATGCAAACGTTATGTTGGAAACTGTATGACAGGTGAGCGATGACAGGCTCCTGGGAGCCTCTGGTTTATCTTTGATTCAGATAAAAGTTTTCAAAATTGGTACAGCCTTGTCAAATCTTATAAGATGTTGTCAAAATTTCAAGTGCTTCTCTATGTTGAAAACTTATCATTCATGATAAAATTTAGATTTTTTTTTCTCAGTTTTACGTATTTTGACCGGTTATTGGACTTAGTTTTTTGGGGTTTTCTTTTTTGGAAAGATTGGTTCACCCTGACGTTAAGTTTTTTTTCAAAGTTTAATAATTTTGCCAGGTCTTTATTGATAATGATGAAAAATGCTACGGATATTTGTTATGCTTAATTTATATCATCCAGATTGAAAATTGGAAAAAAACTATTTTTCCATATTTTGATGGATAATTGGTCTTAGTTTTTTTCATTGATTCAGGTTAAAGTTTTTTTTTCAAATTGGTAAAGCTTTGCCAAATCCTCTTAGATTCGCGGAAAGCGGCTCAAGTGCTTCTCACTGTACATTGAAAATATATCCTTCAGAATAAATTTTTTTCCAAAAGGTTTTACATATTATGACCGATAATTGGACTTCTGCTTTTTCAAAAATTTTGGTTAACCCTCATGATTTGAATTACAATAGCTTTGTCAAATCTCTATGGATATTTATGAATCTTTAATGCCGGATTCATCAATTGAAATAAATCCATTAATATAGAATACTTCATATTCTGGCATTACTTAGAGCAGGCGAGACACCAGGTTTCAAGGAACCTTTTGAATTTTTCAGGCAATTTTTTTTTTAAAGTCAACGAACATCGTACTATTTGTGCAATACTGCTGTAAAAATTGTTAATCTTTCCAGGGTTCGAAACGATACAGTTTTAATGAAAAAATTACACCTATACGTTCAGGACGTAAGTTTGGAATTTAAATTTTTTAACATAGGAATGAATAGAAACGTAGCAACTAGTAAGCGAGGCCTAACTATAAAAAAGTTACGTCCATTGGGCTTGTTTTCGCTCTCGAGAGCATCGTGACGTCATCTAAACATCTAAGCTAGTGGTACTAGAAATGAAGGCTTTTTCTCGTGGTTCGAATGGAGTCTGTCGGACATTACCCTTATATCCTTTCCTTTTTATGCTTTCAATAAGAACTCCAAATGGACTACGAAATACCGAAGAACGCGTTTCCGGATTACGTCACTTCCAGGAAGCCTTACGTAACGTCATTTCCTGACCACCCGAAAAATCCTTACTTATTATCCCCAAACACTTCATCCTGCCTTTATTCACATAGTTGCGTCTGCATTTTTTGCATTCTTTCCCTCTTTTTAAATTCCCATCCATACCCCTTAAAATTGTCAAATGATCGCTCCATAACTGTTTTCAGTCTCAATATTTCCTTTTGTTATGTGGCTTCTTAGCATTATTGGAATTATAACGGATCGGAACTTACAGCGGAACTCGGATCAAGGATAGTTTTGATTTTATAATTAAGCTTAGGTAATTTTAGAATATTTCAGTCTGCAAATTTAATAGTACCGATGATACATAATTACATTACGAGATTTGAGTGAAATCTTCAATGAATTATTTGATCTTGTTAAAGAGGAGTGGTGGATTATTTATAACATGCAAGAAAATGACAAATCAATACCTTTAGTTTTGCTATGGGAATCTTCATGAGGTTATTCTTATCAAAATACAAAATATGATGTCCTCAATGTTATCGCCTAAAGATATTATAAGATTTAAATTTTAGCAAATGGAACGCCCAAGTATTGTTCTGGAGTTTTTAAGGCCACGTCGGCAATATTTCACCCATCTTGTACACAAGGATTTTATTAACTAATGCGAAACGGAAAATTTTAACCCTTGATGACCAGCGGCAAAAAGAAAGTAATCCATATATATCGCAAAGACAAAGACGGTTGGCGACAACCAAGGAAGGTGGTTTGTCAGTTCGACGTAAAAGATATATATCTGCTATTTGTAATCGAAACTGATCATGATTAAAAGAAACATTTTCCGGTCAGTGTGGTCGATGAGTTTTTGGCAATCAACCTTTGTATTCATTAGTGTGATTGCAAGCTGAATGATTTTTTTAAATACAATTCCAAAGACCTAAACATTATCTGATGTTATTCTATATATTCGTGATTGTGGTTTCTGCTGTTGTAGGAGTTCATTAGGAGATGCATGCCAGACTTATTTTCAATTATTTTGAATGCTAATTAATTGAGTCCTGGGTCTGTTCGACATTGTAGCTTTCTGTTGTTTGAATTGTTGCATTGTGAGGCCAGTACAAATAAAGCCACATGATACAGACAATTGTACCAGGAGGAAGCAGTGAAAAATCTATAGGTCTGTTAAGTAAGAACTTGTTCCCACTACCTAAATTATTGGAAAAATACCTATCTATTGTACATTTTTAAAGTCTGAAGAGCAATTTCAGTTATATGATATAATTTGAATTCATTATACTGGATGGATAGAACTTTTGCATAGTGTAGTTGAGGCTCATACAATAAGTATGCATGGGTGCGGAAATAGCTGTCGTTTCGAAAAAAATGTGTATCTACTTTTATTTTTATTGAAACCGGAGAAAAAAAAACGAAAACCGCCCAAAGTTACAGGCTTGTATCATTTTGGAGCAATGTTGCTATTCGGTCATCTAAGGCGCCAGTGGATGAGTTTTATTTATTAAAATGAAATAAAATCAAACAGTGACACATTTCAGGTTCGACACCAAGTTCTCTTACTTTGGGACCAACATGTAATTTATCGTACTTGCCGTCAGCTGGGTATTATATATACCTTAATTAAAACTGCCAAATGAGACCTTTGCAAGTCAACTTGATATTTTGCACGTTGTTTAGGTCAGTTTCAAAAACCCGACTTCTAAATCAAAAATTGCTACTACTAGCAACTTAGTATTTGTAACATACTCAGGTTTATTGATTGATTGATTTTTGCCTTATGCAACGTGGGCAATATTTTAGCCATATCGTGGCGGGAAAATATTCTTTAAATACACATTTGATAGTGAGCAATTGTAAAACATACAAACATGGATAGATCCTACAACAAACCTTTCTTTTCTACCGAGTCTAGAATTTTAGGTCGTCAATTGTGTATTTGACTTCTTACAAAAGAACTGATAAATTTCCTAGTAATTCTTCGAAATAAATATGATTTCATAGAATATTTTATTCCAACATCTTATTGATTGTTAATTGTACTTTTCAATGAATCTGCACGCCACATTGTTTACTTTCATTGTTAAGGATTTTGATATCCCTTAAAGAAATTGTTATAGAAGAATAAATCAACACTCCCTGTTTATCATGGTAATTGTCACAAATGACAGCTGAGAATCACGTGCTTCTTTGTAGCTTCAGATTTTTTAGGCCGAACCCAAAGATCCATCAGTCGTATCTGAACTTGTAATTGTGAAATCTTCTCTGAAATCGCTTCAAGTATGACAATCTTCTCTGAAATCACTTCAAGTAAAGTTAATGAAATTTAGTATGAATTATTATATTTACGCAAAGACCTTTATACGCAAAGACCTTTATACACTTTAAGCTTAAAAAGTAAAAAAGGCCATGCTCGCTTTCGCAATATCTGACCCAATTCTTGAATTTACTTCCTGTGGGAATTATTGCCCCTTGATGACAATATTTTTAAATATTATCCTGAAAAACGTAAATGTATGTTGAATTAAGCAATCAGAAGAAATGATGAACCCGGCAATGTCTACCAAATTAATCCGTATAGATATTGAGCCAGTCCTATAAGAATTGTTTCTTTGACACATTTATAACTAAATAAGCTGTTAAAATTTGCAATGCTAACGTAAAGATTCTTCTTTTTCTGGCTGTTCATCAATAATCCTTTTGAACGAAACGGGATCCTAGGAGTATGGGACGGTGCTTCGCTAATAACATAACCAGCTGTTTTATACCATTACCCCTTTACAATCTTCTCGATAAAATACTATATTCATAGAAATTAATTTTGGCCTCAGACTCTTACCGTAAGTGACGCCATTTTGTATGCAGTCGATCTTATCGCAATTATAAGTGGTTTACATCGGCGACGTACATTTAATGGGGTACCATACACCTAAGGGAAATAACTCCGTAAAAGTCATCTAAACGTTTTAATTATGTATCATTTTATATTAAAATTAATGCTTCTCAGTGATCTAATTATTTGATGATGAAATTATCATATAGCTATTGAAATAATTCTAGAGATATGTGTGGTTCAAATTTCTTGAAAATTTCATGTTTTCCTTCTTTGATCAAAGTTAATATCTAAACAAAATTAAAAGAAAATTAAACGAGTGGAATTTATTTTCGTGATAGTGTTGGATACCCCCTTATTTTTTTTAAATATAATATTCGAAAAAGACACTTCACGCGAAAAACCTATTGTTGTTTTGAAGAATTGAAACTGCAGTTGTCATAATCTTCATTATTTATCATCATTTTAATTATAGTAATCAGAAAGTTCAGTCATTACCTGCATATTTTAGCGATCCAGCTGTTATTTCTAGTTCCACCGAAGGAAATTCCACTCAAATGTATTCAGGGTTTGATTGCAGATTATTCATATATGTTTATAAATTATTATAAATTCCAAGTTTCCGATAATAATATGTTTCTGGTTTATAAAGCTACCTGTATAAACTGAGTTTTTTGGTTTAATTAGTCGAATTAATCTCACCTCATACAATAAACAGGTGCATATTCATAGCACAAATAAAGTATAATATGTGCCAATTTATACTTTATTACTTTCATATTATAATCTCACATGGCATACAAGGCCATGTGAGCTTTTTCATCGCTTGGCGTCCGTCGTCCGTCAGTCAACAATACACATTTTAATATTATTCTCAGAAACCATTGGGACAAACTGAACCAAACTTTGGCGGAATGGTCATTAGATGGTCGGTCCACTTTCAAAGTTGTGTCCTGGGTACCAATCGGCCAACAAACATGGCTGTTATTACTAAAATAGGAGAAGGGTGTGGTTTCTGAAAAAATTCTGCTAAAAAACTGCTAAGCCAATTGATATGAAACTCTTATCATTAGGTGATCCTCTTTCAAAGTTGTATATTATGACGCCGACCGCCAACTTAGCTGAACTTGTTTAAAATAGGACCATTTGTGAAATTCATAAAAAAAAGTCTTTTTGTCTGAAACTACCTGCTCAATTATAATCAAACTTTGGTGGAATGGTCATAAAAAAGGTCCCTTTCAGAATCAATGAAACAATCCGCCAGCCGAGTTGGCCGCAACCGAATTAATTTAATATAGGACCCTGCGGGAAGTATATTTTAACGTTTTTTTCGTCTGGAGCTGCTAACTTATTGAAAGCAGTCTTCACTGGCAATTTGGTGGGTCCAAAATGAGTTTGATGTACTATAATTTTTCTATTACTTAATAGGTAAGGGATTATAAATAATATACAGAACAACACACAAATTAAGTGCGCGGGTGAGCGTGACAGTTTTTCGATAACCATACTTATCAATATTCCTACTGCGGCGCCCATGGTCATCGCAGCTTTCCTTGTAAATTTGGTCTTGCTAATACGGTAGTTGAAATAAGTGAAAATAAAATTTAAAAAAATTAGAAATATAAATAAAATGAAATAAAAAATATCTGTAAAATTATATTCGGTGAATAAACGGTGGAAAAAGTCTAAAGAACTAAATTTATTGAAGTAATAAGTGGTCAATACCGCATTACCTTCGAATTTTTTTTACATTGAAGCTTATTCTGCATCAAAAGTCAGCTTATACTGTAATAAAGACAATAAAAATGTAACAGAGCAAAGTGAAAACGCAAAGTTGGTCATACTGACTTTTACAAAACATGTGCTCCGAATATGGGAAAATCTAGCAGGTGAACTCTGTACTTCTTTAATACAGTTAAGAATTATCATCGTTATTCACCATTCTGGTTCTCATATTAACATTCTGCATTGCCTATTGGCCTAATAAGCAATAAGATTAACTGCCACGGCTGGCATGATGATACGTTTTGTCGACTTGAAATGTATAGTGAATACCTCTCGGGACGTCGATAGGAATGGATACTGATAAGTATATCGCTTATCAATCATTATTATCTACAAGTTAAAATGAAATCAATGAGAATAAGAAGTACTATTTTAAATTCAAATGACAGAATACAATTTCGCATGCTATTTATTTTAAATCCGTATTATGCTAAGCATACAATACTACAGAGAAAAGATTAAAAGAATAATAAGGAAATATCATGAAGCGGGAAATCTGCAATTCTTTTGGTTTTTGAATAAAAATATTGAAAGGACATTGCTGCAAAATAGGAATACTTCAAATAAAACCCAGGTCCGTTCTTTTACGACGTTCTTCGCAATTATCGTCACACCTATACTCTTTAAATGGAAGTGAATTAAAGTCCACAATAAACAAATGTGTTTCCATGGTAACTGTATTGATGAAAAGTACATGTTTCCATGATGCAACGTTTCAATAAATATTAAGAATTTTGTTATGTTGTATTCGTAATTTAAGGAATAATCTCTAATCATCAGCATTAGAACTCAAAAAAAGGAAATCCGAGATCCAAACATATTTGAGGAAGTACTAAAATCCAAATAAATTGAAATTGGTAGCCAAATATAGTAGAATATACCATGTGCAAATCGTTCCTACATTTCTTCGTAATATCGGTGATTTAGATTTTAAACTAAACAGCAAATTTCTGTATAGCACAATATGATAAATTTCCTGTCAGTAAACTCTAATGGGCTGTAATACATCGCTGACTCCTGGTCCAACTGCAGTGGAATCGACCCAGTGGTTTCAAAATGCATGTTTACCAATGTTCAAAATAGGAATTTTGTAATGCTTTATGTATATTTAAAAATTTGTCATCTCTTCAAAGCTTTAGAACCAAAAGATAGGAATTTCGAGGTCCAAACACAGTAGAAAAAATACCCAAAATATATAAGTATGTACTTATGACACTTTTGATTTAAAAGAGGCCAGTTATAGATTTTTATTCAACTTTGATGTGAAATAAGAAGGGCGCTGAACTCGGTGAATGCCAATAAGATTTCCATTTGACGCATTATCACGATGTTTGGTATTATGAAGGAGGTTGTATTAACCTCGGTATTATTTTATTGGTGTGTCTTTACGTGATTGGGAATTATTTAATCAACGTAACCTGAAAAATATATTCAACATAAAAATAGAAATATATATTGTTTTTATGTATGTTTAATTTGAGGTTCACTACAGTCTTATATAAATAAGAGTACAACTTTCAGTAAGCCGGGTTATGCCATTCCTCGACAATAAACATGACAAAAACTGGGATAAATATTCCTGTAAAATGTTAAAATACCATCTTTATCATGTACCGTGTTTTGTCTTCAGATAGGCTGACGAGGAAATGTACCATTGCGGGAATGATTTAAAGATTATATTCCACTGAAAATCACGAAGAATAATAAACCGAGAGAGGAGGAGGAGGGGGGGGGGTTGGCAACTTTTCTGTCCATGACAGAACACTCTTATACTGAATAGACATATAAAGATCAATGCACAATGAGACATATAGGGCAGATGGGGGTAGAAAGAAGCTTGATACTAGTTAGAAAATTCAAGTGTTGATATATTGAAAATTTATTGTCGAGAACATTATTACTCAACCAAAAACGAATTAAAATATCAAAGCTGTTTTCTACCCCGAAGTTTTTTTTCTAAACACAGATTCCACATTTTGACAAATATGTTTTGCTTAAGGTTAAATATAACACCCTGGAGTAATCATGCAATATTCATTGCTGTACATAAGAACGCCATTATTAAGTCACAGCAAGAGAGCCAACGCAAATGTACTGATATATTTATTACGTTGTCGGTTATGGATTTAATGTTTACCAAAATGTACCATGACTTAAGTCAAAATAACGATTTTATCCATTTACCTAAATGGAATTCTAATTATTTGTGCTAACATCCAGTTGTTAAAATTTGAGGTTTGTGTACTGTAAACAATGTTTCTATATTAAGTTCCAGTCCATATAAAAATCAAAACCCACCAAACTTAAACTTGTTTTAAAGTCAGGGACTTTTCCTGTATACATAACCAGCATCTGTTTGCCATTCCAGTAGTATACTTTTAAAAAATTACATAGAATGTACATGAACACGACCATTTGAAAGAGTTATCATTCTTGGTTTAGTTGATTTCTTTGAAATATAAATGTATGCTTTTCTGAAACGTACAAGTCTTGACTAAGAAACTGTAATCGTTTTATCATATGAGGTATGAAGTCTGAAATACAAACTACAAAATCTGTGGGGGTTTCCACACCATGCGTCACTTCACCATTGATATTGTGTGAAATTTTAGGAAAACAGCTACTTTAAAATATTTGACCGTTTTATGTTGATGAATATAAGTTTTCAATGAAATAAGAATTTTTTTTGGTTTTCTGAAAAGTTTTCCTTTAATAGTCATAAAACCTCATCATATGTAAAATTTCTTTAAAAACATCAAATTATTATTTGGCATCCCTTGAAATAAGTAAACAAATTCTGAAATAATTGACAGTACATCCTTTGGGAAAATATTTATTTTGAACAAAAACTCATTTTGTTTAAAATATGTAGAAGATTGCAGTATCTTATTATGAGACATATTTTATTGTGAAACTCTTAACCGAGAAATCTCGGCGAACCGTTTGTAAAATTTGTTTTGAAAATACTAATGATAGTAATGCGACAACCCAAACTACATTCATAACAAATATAGGAACCAGCACAATATCAGCAATACAAAATTTACTATAAGATTTGCACTTTCAGCTTTTCAACTTAACATCAGTTTTAGTTATAGAATATCCGGAATCGCTGTGTACATCGATTTGTTGACAGTTAGATTGATGACGAGAACAAAGAATATCACTCTTAAAACATCATTACGCTGAGGAACATGCGCGGATTTATCTTCCTTAATTAGAAATCTCCGAGCCTTTTTTCACCCTTTGACATGGATGTAAATTTCATCTCTGTGGGGTACAATTTTGTTTTACATGAAAACATCAATTTTTGTACGATTTTATTCCGTTTGGGTAGAATTTTGTAACTTAAACCACGAGAGGGATTTTTGATAATAATTTTACACTCTGCAAACACATTAATTTGGCTCTTACAGAAATAAGACTAAGGCATTTAGACATGAGTATTAAAATCATATCAATCTCAGACTTAAATGCGACATTTTGTTTAGTTCGATGGAGAAAATAGCTTAAATGCATGTCTGGTGTATTACTGACTTTTATTTTTTTACAATCCAGAATTGCACTATTAATTGGTCTGGAATTCAATAGGAATGGTAAGTGACCATTGAACAAAAGTTTAACCAGCTATATCCAAAGGAACGCGCTCTTTACAAGTGATAATGAGAAAACAAATAAGAGGTTAAAATTGAACTTGGTAGTGTTTACGTTTGGAAGTAATACGCATGACTTTATTTTATGGCTTTTCTGGAAGGATTTAATTTATACAAAGCTTAACTCATTATAGAACAATTGCACAGTTGTATCAATACTGTATGATAATTGATCGCTATGTTGCTGAAGCGGATTTGTGTTTTTCGCTTTCATGTGAGATAGTGTGGTACAACCTTTTTTATTTTTTCGGTTTAGATTTATTTGGTTCAAAATTGTTTGCATCTTACTGTTCCCCAGACAACTGGTTACGATGAATGAATTAATGTTTGTGATATATGTGTATATTAACATTTATTTGAGTCGTACGTCTGGAGATAGCTTTTTAACGTAAAAGTCGATAAACGGCGATTTATTTACATTGCACTAAATATGTCCGGCGATTTTCATTTGCGCCAATTACCATTTCATTTGCGCAAAAAAATTTCTTCATTTGCACCACAAAAATAATACAGGTAATAGAAAGTCATTTTTCATTTGCGCCAATTTTAAATACGGGTAAATACTTCAAAGGAGCAATATTTGATACTATTTTGTCGAATTTAATATATAGATCGCACAAAAACATCACAACGAAACTTTGCACAGTTAAAGATTTATCAAGTACAAATGCTGGAAAAAATATCTTCGTGATGTTTTGGTGTGATCATATCTATTTTGAACAAAACATCTCCGAAAATTGAGTATTTTTACAGAAAATGTTAAATTCCTGTCGAAATGACGAAAAGTGTACAAGTAAAAGTAATGAATTATTAAAAGACGATTATTAAACAACATTTTCACAACAACTTACAATTGTGTCACAAAATCTTTAATTTGGGCCAAATATGGGGCTTAACGTACCTATACTCTATGTCAAGCTTTTCTGGAGTGCGATTTTCAAGCCTTATTAAATTATTTATTCGTTTCCGCCTTTGTATTTATTTTATATTAAAAGAAAGAATTACCCCACGGTAAAGGGTTCGGGACTTACACTGTGCAAAAGAGTTTTACATACAATTATCTGCCCCTGAATTTCTCTACGGGGATTTAACATTGGGTGTTGGCCATCTTCGTTTTTGGCGGGAGGGCTGAGGTTTGACCTAGATAAAGTAATTTGAAAAATTGCGCTTATTTTTTATTCGGACCCCCACTTGCGATACATAACAGAAGAATTACATTTAAAATTTCATTCAGGCGCCCCATTAAGCATTTTTGCAAGTTATTTAATACTATTTAAATTACTTTATCATTACGCAGTGTTGACAATGTGTACTCCCGGTGTCGCGCTAGCGCGTGCAAATGGCCACTTCCGGCAAACAAATGGCTAATTTTATAATGTAAAATCCCCGTAGAGAATTAAAAACTCGGCGCAGCTTAAAATACATCAAGATAGCTAAAAAGTATTATTGCAAGTTATTTGCACTTTTTTCAATCTACAAAATAAACACTATTTTATAAGAATACGGTAGAGTTTTCTTTCACAACCATTTTACCCGTTCCAACAAACTCTGACATAGAGTATAGTTACTTATTTTATTACACAATCCATACAAGCAAGTTTTATTACTGAAATGCCTTAGCTACTGTATTATAACGGTTACCTGTGAATTTAAATGGCGCAAACGAAAAAAAATTATTTGGCGCCCAATATGTCACCTCTTATGGCAATGACGCTGGTGATGTGTCATTTGAATATACCCTGCGACCATTCATTAGACTTTAAATCAAACTTATAGACAAGCACACACAATACAACCAAATGATAAAGGATATGTTGAAGTATCGCAGCATTTAATAAAAACATATCACGAAGAAAAAATTCCTGTCCCTCAATCCACAAAAAATAAGATTCAATTGCTAAGCTAAGAAAGTAAAATGGATCGAGATCAACCGATGCATAGTGGAACAAATAAAACAGCTACCAACTTGAACAGCTAATTTGAACGATGATAGTCGACGCATAGTGGAACATCTACAGAAGAGCAACCGACTTCAACACAAAAAGGGAACGACAAAAATTGACGCATAGTGGAACATCTAGAACAGTAGCCGACTTCAACACAAAAATGGAACGACAGAAATCGTGCATAGTGGAACATCTAGAACAGCAGCCGACTTCAACACAAAAATGGAACGACAGAAATCGATGCATAGTGGAACATTTAGAACAGCTACCGACTTTACAGTAAATTTGAACGACGAAAAAAGATGCACAGTGGAACATTAAGAAAAGCCACTAACCTTCATATTCTGCAATTACAGCGTTTAATATCAGCAAGATGACCTTATTTCAAACCTATCTACCTTTGTAACTAAAAGATATTGATCAGGACGGATGGATATGAACCACTGCTAATGAAAGATTTTTGCTCATCGATGACTGCTAAAAGCATTGAAAGATGAAAAAAAACCTCATTAAAATCGGATGTAAAAACAAATAGAAATCTTACCCCCAACGGTTAACACTTGAAAACGCTTGGAGTGTTGCAATTCTGAAATGAATAATTTGGGGAAAACCGTCAAAATTATACTAGATCGTTTTTTTCAGAGAAAATTAGGACTTGGTAGTTTTTTGTTCCCGTTTATCTAAAAAAAAAAAAAAAACGGTTAGAGATGGGCTGTTGCGTATGTGGTTTGTTTCGTTTGCTTTCTGATAACGAAACTTTGTGGTCTCGCACAGATTTAGTTTGGCTGTATGAAATATCCGGTTTTCCAGATAAAGACGGATGTTTTCTTTAGAAAAGCAATTTAAAATCAAATGACGGTTCGGTTTCACCGTCAGGAAGCTGAATCTGTTCTGCAATAATTCAGAATTGAAAGTTTGCACTGAATATATATTTGACAACTCCCACTAAACAGTGTTGTCGTATTTTTGTTTTTTGTGAGTGGTATTTACCTTTTCTATTGGCTTTATCCAAGGGATTTCTCTAGCTTCTATTACTCGCAAGACTAGTCTGTTTAGTTTTAAAAAATCGACAACGGCTTTGTAAGACCTGAATTAATCTTATTTTTAATCACTGTAGGCGAAAATAGGTAGGCCTACAGTGCACCTTCCCCAGAACTCGTCCTCACCAACTTTTTTAGAGTCGTGTTTATACCCTTTTTCATATGTTAAATATTAACAAGCAAAATATTTGGATGCCTTTAGGTTTTAGTTTGTAATTTATACCCAACCATGTTATTTTGCCTGCATAACACAGCATTCATTTTGGTAGATATGCGGTAAAAGCCTTAAAAGGATGAAATAACAGTCTTGCTCGAATTCAGACTTCAATCAAATTTATTGACTCAAAAATCATATTTTGAATTCAGACAGGCGATTCTTAAAGACGTATTTTAGTAATATTTATTACCACAACTAAATGTTAAGTGTATTGAAATTAAGATGTGATTTTTTCTACATAAATGTTTGAATTAAAATAGTGTTAAAGGTTGGACCATCCCAAACGTACATAAGCGTTTATTAAATCCTACAAACTGTTCTAATAAGTCAAAAGATTATTCCCATCTTAGGCCAGAAATTAAGTTATTCTTGTCGTTTACATTTATATAATTTTATCCATTGTAGTCATTTAATAAACTTTAAAATTGTCAGGGGTTTTTGTCATTGTAAATCAGTGAAAGTCATAAAACAGATTAACCAAGAAACGGAGAGTTAAGTGCTAGTTTTCTTAGAATCGTGAAAAAAATGGATATCCATAAAAAGCCTACAAAAATAAAGTTTTTAAATTTTTGTTTAGAATTTCACTTAATGTTCAAATATAATGTCCATCTTGCTCGCCTAGCCTGTTCATGAGAGCGATAATTTACAAAGAATGTACCAGGAGAGCTAACTACTAATTGTGTAGTTAAAACCTTTGCAAATGTTTCATCCGATACCTCTTTTGAACAGGCTGTTTGGCAAAAATGACAGATTTTTCCAGAGTTTGCACATTAAGATAATAAAAATATTATAATTAAATATGTGTAGCCGTTTTCTATTGTATCACTTTTTGGCATTTGCATGATTCTTAGGTGGTACTTAAATAAAAATGGCTTCCATTAGAGAATATCGAAATACGGGTTAGATGAGAAAAAAATCCAAGAGAATATAATGCACCGTTGAAGAATTCTATCTTCAAACGCAAATGATAAATTGCCAGGTAGGTCTACCTTGCCCCATCGGACTCATCCTATACAACATTCGGGTTTTTGAATCCTATCTTGTTATATGTTGTATACTTTCGTGTCACACGATTTTAACTTCATTCACATTAAATGACTTGTAAAAATATGTTAAATCATACGAAAATGGTACTTACTGGAATACTGGATTTGTGTATATAAGTTTATCGCAACATGTTTTGAACAGTGAAGCCTGTAATTTTTGATGCATTATTTGTGTATCATTTCATCAATTATGGAATTTTATTACCCCAAGGTTGTTTATTTCTTTTATTTTGATACAAAAAATTATGAAAACCAGTATTTTGGAAATTTCAGATTTTCCGAAATAGATCTTGAGTTTGCCTGATTAAATAGAATCTTAAATAAGAAGGGTCTAAAAGAATTTGGTGTCGGTATGTCAAGATAGGTAACTACTGTCAGTGAAAATAGTAAAAGTTTTGTTTACTTGCGATATCTTTTGTTCACTCGGCCAGAATGGGACAAAACCTATAGAGCTTAATGTAATAGAAAATGGGAAAACACTTCAAATTTGTGAAAAAATTCAATCTCCCAACTTTATCTTGTGTTTCCTGATTGTATGCCTCATACAATATCTGATCACTTGTTGAAGTCTTAGTTAAGTTTATAGAAGAGAAAGCCTGGGCGCTGCTCTTAATAGAATTACTACATTTAGTATTAATGTACTATTAGAGGCCTTGAAGATTTCATTTGTCATTAGTTTGCTGGAGGGGAACAAGTTTGAAAAATAACGTGTACTATGATTAGACCTGGAAATTTGATTTGCGCAGGGCGAATTCGGACACCTGTGCTACTCTCATAGTGGTGAGGAGACATATTATTTTTGGCCTGTCCGTGTGTCTGTCTGTCCGTGTGTCACAAAATTTGTCAGCGCAACTCCTCTAAAACTACTCATCCGATTTTTATGAAACTTCATACGTTGATGGGACATCATATGTATTTGTGCTCATAACCACGAATTTTTGATCCCCTAATTTTTGTCAGAGGTATGACCCTTTAAACTTAAAAAGTCCTCATAAATTACATTGTCAGTGCACCTCCTCTGAAATTACACATCTGATTTTTATGAATTTCATACGTTAATGGGACATCATCTGTACCTGTTCATACATGGGGGAGATTTATGTTTTTGCGTCAAAAAACAACTCTTAGTTTATACATTTTGTCCCTACACGAACGTGCGTTTATACGGAAGGTTCCGGGTATTGTAGAGTGTTCTATTAAGTTTCCCACTTGACTGAAAGACTCCCCTTTAAGGACTTCAAGTTGTGTCAATAGGATTGTAACTTACTTACAACAGTTGCGTACTCGTTAGCACAAATAAAGACAAATGGGGTGGAAAGGAATTCGGTGCGTCGGATATTTCTTGTTAAACTGTAATTTATATCGTTTTTTTTGAAAGAATAAAGCTATGATATGATTTGCTTCGCTTCAAGTTGTGGAGTCTCATTTTTCCGAAATCATCGCCATGGGTTAGTAATGTACATTTCAGTTAGATTCTTGTATATGGTTTGGATTGCAATGATAGTTTTCAACACAATAATTTTTTTTAATTTTAAGGGATATCAATTGATTTTTTATTGCAATTCTTACAAAATTTATATAAATGCAATTAAAAATTTTCGATTAAGAATTTTGTAATTGGTATCGGTTCACTGTTAATGATGGATCCCTCTTTACTGTTTTTATATGAGAAAAAAATAACTGAACTGGATTTTTGTCACAGTGTTCAGAACACTGTTTACATTATAAATGATTAGAACTTTTAAACAAGTGTGAAAATGACATGTGCTTTGGTTTGAAATGTTCTTTGTTATCAATGACAATTTGGTACTTTATGCGTCCTTGTCATCATTGTTGAAAAAGTTTCTTATACGCATTCACAATTACATGTTATGAAACATGTGAATTTGACATGTGTTCTTTAGAAAAAAAACCGCCATATTGTCTTTTGAAGATTTCAAACTCTTCAACATATAATTAGTCTTGGATTTCCAATTTATAATATAATACTGACGGAAATTTATAATGAAACTGCTTTCAAACCCTGATTTATTGTTTAAATGCCTGAAACAATGCTTTTAAGATTAAAATCCGGTTACGTCGTAATAAGATTCAGCTCAAGGCATAGTCTAATTTTCATGACATTAAAAATCTTTCATTAAGAAAATGGTCTTAACAGAAAACCATGTAGGCAGACTTAATAGACCCATCAAAACGGTAAAAAGTGACCAATCAGGTGAACAGGCTGTTTGACAAGGACCCTCATCGAAAAGAATAAATTCTCTCTTTAAAACTGCTGAGCACATTTTAGCCAAACTAAAGTGGAATGGTCTATTTGACTTTCCTTTAACGATTGCTTTTTATTTGCCATATTGCTATCAAATAAAACCTCAAGAACTAAATTATTTATCACATCACTGAAACTTATTAAATTTTAGGTTTGAACTGTTTTAATTTAAAAAAAAATGAAAACAGAATGCTGTTTAGATGGCCACTTTGAGCCAGGCGAGCGATAAAAATTATGACAACTTTCAGTATGAGCCAACAAAACCAAACATTCTTATTTACAACTCGTGTAGACAGAAACCCATTGGCTAGCAAAGATTGTGCGATCTAGGATTTTCTGCTTTATCGTGTAAAGAAATGCACAAATCTGGATGCCAGATTGAATGCAACAAGATATTATTGTATTTAAGTATATGACATATTGCGGCACATTTTTTTTCTTTATTTCAAAAGTAGAACAAGCATGATTGACATTAACTGATCCTTAGGTCGCTTCTATTGTCTTTACCTTTTCTGCTTCTGGAATAATTAGTTTTACTACAGTATAAAGAAACACACACGTAGTTTTCTTTTCTCTACTGGTTTTTGTTATAATATATTACTGTGTTAATTTTAGTGGACAGAGATTGACGTTTGGCAACAGAGATAATTATTTTGGGAACATCTGTCAGATTTTATATGATATGAAGCGAAACCTTTTGCAAATTCTATTAATCAATGTTTTTCTTGAAAAATCATTATTACGTGGAACAGTTTTATGGTTTTCTACGATTCTGATAGAAAGTTACTGATCTTGTCAGTATGACTACTAGCTTAATGTTTTGATATTGATGTTAAAGTGTAAACCATTTATAATTATATAAAAGAACGCCATTTTATTTAAACTTATACACAACAGACAATTCCATTTTCCATGAGAGGATGTATGACAATAAGGCCACTCTAAAAAAATTAAAAGTTCTTCGGATTCGCTCGCTCTTCATATTATGGGTTCAAAATTAAAAAAAAACTTTGCAAACTCAATTTTCTATGCGTTTAATGCGAAGCCTATGCACGATATAATTAAAGAACCTTGTAAACTGTTCTCTCCTATAGTTTTATACATGAATAAAAAAAATTGATATTTTTGCTGTTTATCTTTTTACGCCGTCAAATTTAAAACAATTTTTCTTATATTTTTATAAAATTTCAGAAAATTACCCTAATAAAATAATACTGGTTAATGATCCTACCACTTCTGTCATTTGTGGTACCATCGCAGCGGTGTGTCAATGGTGAGATGGACCATACAGTTAATAAGCAGCCCTGACAAGTTTAACATAAAATTTTCCAGTTGCGATAAATGTATAATCCCTAGGGTGACGCTGATGGAGCAGATTGCTTATAATCCTGCAATTACTTATCTTTTGTACACTTGGTCACTAGATTTTGCTCTACTTAAATGAAAAAGAACAATTATATAAGTTGGATGTCTGCAACTTGTCTTTTTTTATTAAGTTTGATGGAGAAAAAAACGTGATGAATATCGATGTCACAGGTCGTACTGATTATGTACTAAAGTGACGTAAAGTAGACCCAAAGACTCGTCAAATTATTAATTTGATCTTATCCCTGCTTCTTTCTCCCATTCTCTTGGTTTTCAAATTGAATTTTGAAGACTTAACCCCATTGTTTGAAAGTCAATCTTTATCATAATAATTTGACAGATAGTTTTATAAAATATTTATATAAAAAAGATAGTTTTATAAAATATTTATATAAAAAAAATAAGTATCACTGTTTTTTTTTTCTACAGTACCATATTATCCAAAAATAATGAAATTTCGTGAAATATTTGAATACATTTATTATAAGAAAAATTATGCATGTCAAAATTCATATCCCAATTCGGTATCTATCCTCGACCAATATTTGACTTTGCTCTGGTCCTTAGGCTATGTTCGGTTTTATACTTTAGTTAATAGTTAATACGGAGCCCAATGTAGAAAACCCATGCGAGAGACGAGAAGTGCATAGACCAAAGAGACAAGACAAATTTGAAACAAACTAAAAGATAAAACGTCAACAAAAGGAACAAAAGCTTCAAATTAAGGCATGTATCTCTATTTAATAAATTGTATACAAGAAAGCGTTTCAATCTGTTTCCGATACACTGTGCAACCAAAGCATGAAAATTCCCTAAACATATTCGACATCCATAGAGCATCTCAATCTATAGCTTAAGATAATTACACGATTTAATTGATAAAAATGAAACGCTATTCTAGATATAGGATGAGATGATCCGTTAAAAGATAGTCAATATCATACTTATTCTTTTATTTTTTCATACTTAAAATTCATTTTGGATTTTTTAATTTTCAGGAAAATGTATCATGCGAATGCATTTTAGCGCAATCTTTAAGATTTTGGCTGTCGTCCTCTTTCAAATCCACAATTCTCATTTTCACATTCTCATTGTAACCAGAGCATCTGTCACACATGGTTTATTGTCTCGCCTGCGACGAAGTCGCGAAAGCGAGACATAGGTGTTACTTTCCGGCGGCGGCGGTGGCGGTGGCGGCGTTAGTTTTTTTGAAAGCTCTATATCTCTGAAAGTATTAATGATAGGATGACCAAAATTAGTGTGCT
>JAULBM010123713.1:0-18635 GCA_032357055.1 Geukensia granosissima | reverse complement strand
CTTACATATCTAACAGCGAAGTCACTGTACACCGGGAAAACGAAGGCAATTCTTATCGATTCAGCGTGAACATAGTGTGTTAATGTGCTGTTTTTGGTATTTAAAGTCCCTTACCATAATAAAAGTGCAATGTTAGGTGTTTGGGAGCCTTAAATTGCAGCTGTTTACGATAGTAACAGCCTTCACACAGAGAGTTATTAACATGTAGTAATACATAGATGTAACTAACATTTTTTCCTGGTTTTTTTTCTGAAGACATATATCCAATGAACAGATAAGTATACCTTTTACAGAGTTTGTTGGAACGATTTAAAAGGTTATGATGGAAAAACTGTCTACCGTATTCTTATAAAATAATGTTTAATTTGTAGATTGAAAAAATCCAAGCAAGTTGCAATATTACTTTTTAGAAATCACGAAGCGTTTTAAGCTGAGCTGATTTAGTAATTCTCTACCGGGATTTCGATTGTAAAATTCGTTATTTGTTTCCCATAATTGTTTTTTCACGCAGCACTAGCGCGAAATTGGGAGTACACATTGTCAATGTTTCGTAATGATTTATTAAGATAGGATATGATAGTGTGCAAATATGTTTTGAGGCGCTCCTTATTGAATTTTAAAAGTAATTCTTCTTTTATGAATCGCGAAAGAGGATCTGAATAAAAGAAATATCCGCAGTTTAGTATCTAGGTCAAACTGATGAACCTCCGTAGAAAAATTCAGTTGCAGATAATAATATATATAACGCACAGTGCAGAGTGAAAAACTTTAACCATTATTAGTAGGAAACTTATTTATTTAGATTTAATTGTTGTATCTCTCTGTCTATTTTACTCAAACTATTGCATATTCCCATTATTCCTCTATAATATTGTGCTGAACATTTCTCAGGGATGACATGTTTAATAAAGAGTTATTAGTATAAACATATTTTATTTGGACAAAAAAGGGATCAGACACAAGTTTTACCAACTTATGTAGTCTTGATATAGCGAGCGATAAGCATTTCTAATGACTGTGAGATTCTGATCATAGTCTAATTCAGTGTTTCCGTTTGTCAAAAAATTGACGTCAATTATATATTTATTCGGTAGCCATCGCAAACTATTCAACAGTTCTGCACGAGTATAAGATTATTTATTACATTCGAGAAGATAGTGATACACAGTCTCGCGTGGCGCCCCGCAGCTGCAAGCCGCGTTATTAACAATATTAACTTGATATAAATCGTCATTAAGGAATGAAGCAGAGTGGCGAAGCAGAATAAGAGTTATGTTTAACTCACGTGGACCATACAACAAGTTTTTTGGAACAGGCTGCGAATGACTCTCTCTACGAAGTGAACTTTTAAACTTTGAGATAGAATCTAAATTTCTAACGGATTCATCCAGGTAATTCCATTGTCTGATAGTTGTGGGAATGAAAGAATCTTGGGTAAGAGACAATCTACAAAAAGGAACAATAATGTCGCGCCCATTTCTTAAAGGATAGATAGTAGTACTTTAAATAATAGGGGGGATAGTATTTTTCAAATATTGAGGGGCATTATAATTTTGAATATTATAGAATACCTTTATTTTTTCTTTGTCTTCTCACCGAAAGTTTTTCCCATCCCAACTCTTTTGTATATTTTGTCGATTTTTCAAAAAATTGATTGACCTGTAATTATCCTAACAGCGTCTAACTTGAGTTTATCTAATTTTTCGGATTTATTTGACCCACAATTGTCCCAAACTTCGAATGCATCCTCAATTATAGGCCGTATATAAACCAGATATATTTTTTCTAAATTTTCTCGTTTAAGAAGATATTTCAGTTTAAGTAAAATATTTAGGTGTTTCATAGCACTGTTGGTTATATTGTCGACATGATCAGTCCACTTCCCATCGCTATTCATGGTTACCCCTAGATGTCTATGGCTTTAACTCAAGGAATTGGTTTTCAGTCGAAAGAAAATTTTATATCGCCTGTTACTTCCCGATTTGAGAAAAGCATACTTTCTGTTTTTTCGGGGTTAAAAGACATAAGCCACCGCGATACCAGTTATTAAGTTCATTGAGATCATGATCGATAACGTTCATAAGTTTGATTTTATTATCACTCGAAAAGCCAAGCGATGTGTCACCGACAAAAATTCTACTTAATGAGAGGAGATGTTCTCCTATATCGTTAATATATATATAATGAACAAGAGCGGCCCAAGAACCGAACCTTGAGGAACCCCCACTAAGACATTTACAAAAGACGAATGCGAATTTTTTTTTTTTTTTTTTTTTTTTTTTTTTTTTTTTTTTTTTTTTTTTTGATTACCATTTGTTTCCTGCCTAGTAATATTTAGGTAATTTTCAAACCAAAGTAATAAATTCCCGGATATTCTGTATGGCTTTATTTTGTGTATCAGTCCTCTATGCCACACTCTATCAAATGCCTTATAAAAGTCGCAAAAATGAAACAACTAAATTCCCCTTTTTTTAAAAAAAAAAGCATTCAGTATGGAGATATATAATTCGAGCAACTGATGAACAGTAGAATGTTTTGGAAGAAATTCAGACTGATATTCATATATGAGTTTCTTCTGAATTAAATGGTTGTACACATATGTATACACTACCCTTTCCATGACCTTGCCTACGCAGCTAATGAGAGAGATAAGACGATAATTCGATGGTAGAGTGGTATCACCTTTCTTGAGAATTGCTATTACGTGAGCAATTTTCCAGTCTAAAGTGAATTTACACTGTCGAAGAGATCTGTTAAATAAATTTTTTAGAGGAACTGCTATTTTATCCGGACAAATTTTTAAAATCTTATGACTTATTTTGTCAGGGCCAACTACTTTATTAGCATCCAAAATTTTTATAATATCTAAAACATCTTGAGTTTTCACTTCAATATTGTCAATAATTGATGAAGTTTTTGGATCAAACTCTTGTACATTTTCTTCATCTAACTTTGAAATTAAACTAAAATATTTATTAAGAAGTGCGCATTTTTTATCATTGTCGTAGACTAATTCATCTAGGTTTTGATCGTTAACCGTGTTAACCAGGGGCGGGAAACAATAATTTTCTTTGTTCGACTTTATCAGCATTTTCTTAATTTCCAATAAGATTTTGAGTTACCTTTATTTTCAATTAGGATAGTATCTATAGTTGCTCTCAAGTTTTTCTTTCGCAATTTTTTCATATTATTTACTTTATTTCTTTGTCTTTTATATTTGGCAATGTCATTTTCATTTTTGTATTTTAACACTCTTTTCCGTAACCGGTCTAGTAAACGGATTACCTAAGCTCGCTATTGAACCAAGGTTTATCGTTATTCCTTACCGTTATTAGTTTTGTCGGGATACATTCCTTTGCTATATATAGAATACGTTAAAAATATTCTTCACGTCATCAACGTCATCAAAGTTACACAAAACACCTTCCCATTCGGTCTCCGTGATTTTTTGCTCAAACTTTATATAATCAGTTTTATCATAAAGCCAAATTTCTCGTTGAAAAGAACATGTTGTAGTTTTAGGACAATTAATAAATGCGACTGCAGCATCATGGTCACTAATATCCCTAGGTAAGGTCAAAACATCAGAAAATACAGAATTAAGAGTGTCGCTTAAAATGATGGGATCAAGCAATGTACTACTGTATTCCGTAACTCTAGTGGGTTTATCAATTACACTTCGAAAATTAAACATAGTCATACAATCAATCAATTTATTATTGTTTACCGACAATAAATTAGAATTCAGGTCACCCGCAAGCACGATGTTTTCGTTGACCTGAAGAGCTAATTCTATAGCATGTGATAATCGTGTCCAATATTCTACGCTTGACCACTCAGGACGATACGTGTTACACAATAGAAAAGAAGTACCTTTAGCGTGAACTTCAACCCAAATCGATTCATCTATGTCGTTTTCAAATTCTTGTCTGCGAACTATACGGATATTTTCTTTAGCATAAATAAGGAGCCCCCCTCCAGCATTATTTCGATCTTTACGTTGAGGGTTATCTGCAAATGTGGACATGTTTATGTCACAGCTTGGAATATTATTATCAAGATGGGTTTCCGTAACGATTAGGACATCGAATTCGTCTGCAAAGTTCTCAAGAAAGTTAATTTTATTTCTGATACTTCGAATATTTAGATTACACAATGAAATGGATTTATCACATTCAAAAGAGAAATTCAGTGCATCGGACTCGCTCGGACCTGGATTCTTCTCTACATTGCCAATAAGTAAGACAAAATATAATACACAGAGGAGGAATGTTGCATTAACATTTTTGTTGAGACTCTGGAACACTAGGATGGCGGTAAAGAGGTAAGTACATCGAAAATTGGTTAACATTATATCTTGGTATGTATCTGCCCTAAAATCAAAGGAACCATGAGATTTTCTTTTGTTATGGTAAAACAGACCGATTGCCACCCTGTACAGCTCAATACTATCACCCATTAGGTTTCATCAATAAATCATACATGAACAGTGTACATATGCAATAACGGCGGTCATCGGTCTGTTCGATTCGTCTAAAACCACACACATCACAACAGGAAACACAATAATAAATCATACCTAAAGTCAAATACCAAAAGACATATAATATACAACATATACAAAATACAAATAAAATACTCATGGTCATTGTTTTAAAGAAAAATGGGAAATAGTAAATAATTCAATCTCATTACCCTGATGCAATAGATTGTGATACTTTCGTGAGAACACGGGTGGTTGTGATAATATATTAAATTCCTGGTGTAATATGAATGATGTATTTGATGGGGTTGGAAAAGTAAACATATTTACTACTTCATTTATATTTGTAGTCCATTTGAAATTAATTGGCTTTAGAACACTACAGGTCTCAAACAAAGACGTATTTTAGAGCGTTAAATTTCCATGAATAAAATAAAATAGTTACAAATTAAGTAGTTGAGCGACATACGACAGATTTCAAATTGGATTAGCCGTAAATTGTGCGATATTGTCACAGTAAATGTATTGACAGCGAGAAAAATGTCGCACTTTGGAAGCATAAGAAAAGTACTAACCGAAAATGAAGAAAACTATAGCACTAGTATTTTGATCTTTTGGTAGTTGATATTATATATTAATGTTGCCTTTATCAGGTAGACTAGGTAGAATGTTAATATTTTTATATAGCAATTAACCTTATAACCTATTGACCCAATCTACAGTGTGTGACTTAATTTTGTCCATGCATGTCACGTGCTAATAATTGTTCTGAAATGACCCATATTAGCAACTTTGCCTGCAGCAAAACAAAAAGGAAATGATCGAAACAGTTATTTGAGATTTGGCGTTTAATTTCTTAGTTAAGCTTTTGATAATGTTCAATCCAAATCGCGGAGAAAAAACTCTTCAAATATGGAGATAATACATGTACAGTGACCTACTATGTACGTAAACAAAAAGCACAGGCATCCAGTAGCAGATGCAATAGTTTATATAAACAAAATGCCCGAAAAGGCACACACAAAAAAATTTAAACAAACAAGTCAATCAAGCATAAAAATTTTGTTTTTAAACAAACAAGTTTTTTCATAGGTTTTTACTCATATTGCGGTTTGTATGGGATTAGCAGAAGTTTCATGAACAGTATCATTAGTCGTTTCGTACTGAGTTGTTGGTGGTCGACGAATGATGTCGATAATATCATCATGATTATGGATCTGCTCCTTCCGACTCTCCTCAAATTTTTTAACGTAGATACGTCCATCGGATGTCCAAAATGTATAAATTTGTTTCGCCTGTTTTGCTTCTAAGCACTTTTTAACTAGCTCAGCTCTGAATTGTGTAAGATTTTCCGTAATGACAATCTTGTCTGGATCGCCCTTAAGTTTCTTTTTAGCATTGTATACTTTCACCCGGTTTCGGTATGAGATGAAACGTACTATGACCTGGGATTTCCCATTAATAACTTTGCCAATGACGTGCGATCGACCGATGTCCTCCCTGGTAAGGTTTATATTGAGTTTGTCATTGCACACCTTAAGGACAAGTTCGTCTGTGTCAACCGGGTGGATAATGCGACCATACTGGTTGACGGGTACTTGGATGTTATGGAACCGTAAGCTGGTTCTTCTTGAATATTGTTCTTGATTTTCAAGACGTACCTCTAAGTCATTTATTTTTCGATATAAATCATCGAATTCACGTTCGTGTTCTTGTAATGCTGTTTTGTTACGCTCATTGGATTTAATAAGGGATACAATTAGTTTTGCCTGTTTTTTCGTTGCAGTGTTCAGTTCGTCGATTTTTTGTTGCTGGGTATCAATGGTATTCTGCAAAGGTTTTATATGTGTGTCCATAAATGTTTGTAGTTTGGCGTCAATGGCTTTGTTAATTGACTCCGCAATACTTTCCCCTATCTTTTCGGATATCACGGGAACAATTTTGGCCAGGATATCTGGGCTTGTGAGTGCTTCAATTACCTTATCTGGCACTGATTTTCTAGAAGTTGTAGATTTCTTGATATTTTGATTAGAAGCGCTTAAGTCGTCAAGAGAGTTGCGGCGTCTTATTTGTCTCGTTTCTTGTTTTTCAGTAGCGGGTAGATCGTTAGGGCTTTCTGGGCTTGGTCGTTTTTTTTATTGTGCCGGTGACTCTGATACTATTTCAGATAAAACAGTAGTTTCAAGAGTTTCAAGGATTTCGGCTTTGTTTATACTTTTATCCATGGGCGCTGCCATATTGTTTACGAACCGATTCGAGTTACCACTGATTACTGATCACTTTTTTACCTGATGATCATTCATAATACACAAGAATTTTGTTCCACACACTCATTAGGATTAATGTTCCATCCAGGGTATGTTTGTATATATTACATTACGTGTATTTAAAGGAGATTCCTATTTTTCCAGGGAGCCCGTTTACTCCATCTCCATTCCTTCACGCATGCCCTCTTCTTATCAAAAAATTAACTACCTACACCACTCGGCAACCCAGTCCCCCATGTGAATTGCTTAACATTTTATGATAACAGCCTTCTTCTTGCATACTTAAGTGAATGTTTTTATAGTTTGCATATATGACCAAATTCATTAAATACTACATGCTATGGTAAATGTTTACTCAAACTGCATTGTATGGAATCTTATTGCAATGCTAACTCAGTTTGCTCTTTCTGTGTTGAATTGTAGAGTTCTCTTTTATACAGTGTTAGTGGGTTATACCTGCTAAATTCAACATAGTTATTTGCTTTGCGTAACATTATGTTGATTAAATGTCCGCGCGCGTCCGACTGGACTCCGTTATAAATTTTGAATCGCCCACTCAACTCTCAAAAAGGATTCTTTTACGTGCTTAGATATCTTGTTTTGTCACAACTGTTCCAGGTTAGGGAAAGGTTGTGTAATCGCAAACATGTTTAATCCCGACACATACTTGATGTGCCTGTTCTAAGCGATGAACATGTGATCCAGTGGATGTCGTTGTTTTATGTTTGATTGTTAGGTCTTGTTTTTACTTATTTTGCCAATAGTTATTGCATTTGAATATCATCATACTTTATGTTTTATTCCTATTACAGCTTGCCTTAGGGTGTGGACATTTGTCCATTTACTGTCCATTACTGAAGGCCTTAGGCCAACCTTTTTGTGATTTACACATTTTGATGGCTTTCTCATAAGCAATCAAAACACATCTCCCTTTTCTATATGCATTCACGTTACCCACTATGGTCCACGGCCATGTTTACTATAACCTGATAGTCCTTAACTAGAGGGCCTCCGATATCCGCTACCAGAGGACCATGCTGGGTCAATTCTGTGGGCCGAGCATTGGAGACCGCTTCAGTGCCAAAACAAGAAATAAAAGTAAGCGAGAGAAGACAAAGTAGCGAGACATGTCAAACACGAAACAAGATAAAAAAGATAGAAAACACAACATAAAAAAAGAACACGAACATGGAGAACACAAACCAAACAATGAAAAGCGGAGATAGATTCAGGTGGTTTGGAAAAGGGTAAACATCAAGTTAGCTACTGCAAAACCAGTGATCGTCACAACTGAAATGTATGGAGGAGAACAGTTCTTATTCAGAGAGCATAATTAACATGATCATTAATTCAAAGTTAGTTCCCTTAGGAGGGATTAAATGATTTGAACAATGTATCCAACACCACTGTTTTGTAGTTCTAAGAGTAAGAAAAGCTTATTAAAAGAAAAGAATCACTTAAAAACCAGCTGTGTATTTTGTATTCACCAGCCCAGCTGTCAGGGTTGTCTAACATGAAAACAGAAATTGGCAAGCGTGTTCTGGAGTTAAATTACGTTGTGAGCTCTGAAAATCATAACCTGGGATAGTGGTGTTACAAAAGAGCAATGAAAAGGCACTTTCAAAATCGGTTAAATGGATTTATCGTTCGAGATGGATACTGAAAACCAACAACAAATCCAATTAAAACTAAAACATATTTAAACAAAAGTATCGACCCCAAAGAGTACTCGTAGTTGTTGCTTTTGCAAAATCCAAAAGCAACCGCTCAGGAAACCAAGTTTTCCTTTAAAACGGTTTCAAAACTGTTTCGAACACGCCCATAATATTGTTTCATAAATACTTATCGAGCGCTGGGAACCATTCTGTTTGATATCCAATGAGGCTGTTCTCAAAGAAAGCGTTAAGTTGTTTTAACATGGCAAAGCATATTGTAAGCAGAAGGTCCTAATAACTAATTGTCCTATTTTTTAGAATTTGACATAGATTGATAAGGAGATATCCAAAGAGCAAATAAAAACTATAATACAAAGAAAAACGATAACACATGACCAAAAAAGAAAAGGAAAGTGACCCGGAAGAGTAGCAGTTCCCGCTACACTTAAAGTGTGGCGCACTTCGTGACAATCGCATCCGAATAAGATCTAGTCTGATTTAGGGATCCACTAAGAAACTGAATCACAATGGGATTTTATGGTCATGTTGGTTTCGATTTATTGGTTCTGGAGCCATCGCTAACCATCTAAGAAACTTCTAGTTGGATTATACATATTTACTGAACAGCCTCGGTGGTGTAATAGTTAGCGTGCTCGCCTCGAGTGCGGAAGGTCGTGGGTTCGATCCCCGGCCGGAATTGGTATATGCTGCTTCTCCGCTACGCACGCAACATTAAGGAGTAAGAGCATAGACTGGTCGGCACAGAGTCAAAATAATGTGTCTGCGTAAAGTGGCACGTCTTCCTGCGTACTGTTGCTTTCGTGAGCTAGCACGTTAAAAATCCCACTCAGCGTGTCGGTCTAGTACAAAGCAGGGTTCATTCATCATCATTCATCATTAATATGCTCTCGTCCTGATTATGCATGAAATATTTGCCACTGGACGTTAAGCACCATTCAATCAATCAATCATATTTACTGTTGATTAGAAAGTTGGACAAAGCAATACAAATTTTTGACAGTAAAACTCGTATATTAACAAAAAAGTCAAAGAGAAACTGGATTAGTACTTTTCAAAGCGGGTCTCAACAGGACAAAAATGTCAAAGATATACTACAAAAGTAATCATTAAAATTTATTAAAAAAAACGAAATATCTTTTTGTTGAAGATTTTTTGTAAACGGATAAGCGAAAGAAACAAACCCAATTGAATATCTTTTTAGACCAAATTCAAACATCTAAATTTATCACATTTAGTAGAAGTCTTCATTCTGTTTCGATCAGAGTACTTCTTTCACTATGTTTGTATCTCGTATTTACTTTATTTGGCTCTATTGCTACTCCCTGAATTCAGACGTATTCCGAAAAACCAATTCCCCATGTTTACAACATCAACATTTTTATGATGAAAATAAACTAATAGAGATATGGAATAAACTTTGGTAAACAATATCACATATCCAAAAGTAACACACACTTGTGTTTGTTATAATCCCAACCCTCCCTGTGATAACCTCTGACAATCCCAACCCTCCCTGTGATAACCTCTGACCAAAAAGACTTACAGAATAAATACCACAAGAACAATGGCACGAAGCAATACTTTTTACATGTTGATATGTACAACAGTGATACCAAACTAAGGCTCAGAAGGAAGGCATGTACCGCACACCTGACACTTGGCCATGGATTTTATTTGTATGCAATCAAAGATATACTTCAAACCGAGTTTAAGTTCATTTGGGCAAGTTGTTTCTGAGGATTAGATATTTAAACGTTTGACCAATCAAAAAGAAGAACATTTTTTACTGCCGTGTTAGTTCACTAAATGAAGGATAAAATACACTATTTGGAAGAGGCCAACAATTATCTTCGTCATGCGCAGGTTTAGCTCATTATGAGAAGTAATTAAAGAGGAAAAGATTCGACCAATTTGAAACTGAAATTCCCTGTGTGAGACTGGTGATTTAGACGAAACAGTAAAATTTTGTAAAGCATTACAATGATGCTTCATATAAAATAGTTTTTCAGGCCATTGGTTTCAGAGGAAAGACTTTGTTTTAAATCAGCAAACCAGAAAAAAGTACTACAGTGGCTGAAACGTCAGACCACACTTGCTGTTTTGAAGTTTCGTATATAACCACAGATATATATTCATTTGCAAACAGTATGACATTAATTAGTCAAAGACTATTTATATTTTAGACGATATCTTCCATAACCATATCTTGCTTTCCACTTGATAGGTCTAGCCCGGAATCATCCGAAGATCCTTCGATTCTTTTGGTGTCCTCTAATGCGATGACGTCGATATCTTCTTCTGGGATGACGTCATTACGTCCTTGTAAGTAATATACTTTCTCTCCCTAAAAAATACACAATCTATTCAAGTTGTATTTTTATATGGTAATTTTTAATTTAAAAAAAATTTAATCTGCCCAGGATGCATGATAAAATGGACAGAACTTGATCTTATTGTGTGGACGTAGACTGTAGACGTTTGTATTTCTACGTTTTGATGACTGTCTCATAGTCAATCATGTGATACCTCCTTTCTGTATTGCACTGTAGTGTTTCTAAATGTCTGTTTCTGTATTGGCCTTGGTAGAGATTCAAGGTCAGCAGTATTGGCCATAGGCCCGTAACAACAGGGTCGTATGAATATAGTTCCAAGGCCGTAAGAACATAATACCAGGGCCGTATTAACTTATTGCCCTGGACCGAATTACCCGTATGAAATTATAATTAATACGAGAAGAATTTTTTAAACTGTATAAATCAGGCTGTTTTTTTTCACCTTCAATAATAAATCTACTTTTGGCATCATTTTAAATCCCATTTTGTATGCCTGGTATTAAACTAAGCAAAAAACTTCCAGCAAACAGTTCCAGTGAATAATCACCGTTAATTAGTAGTTATTTTGATGACTATAAAATATAGACATTTGACTGAACACTGTATTTTCGTAGGCTAGATTCGAGATAAACATATATTTTGTTTCAGCCGAAGCCTTATTCTCCAGGCCCAGGACATAAATCGTAAAAGTATGTAGTCGGTGGGGCAGGTAGGTCTGCGGTGAGCCTCCAAGCGATCATCATAAACTTATTTTCATTAGTATTAATACCCTTTTTCATATTTTCAATTTTTACAAGCATACTATTGGGTTTTATTTTGTATTTGTACAACACCGTGTTAGTTTTGCCTAGTTTATTTAAAGTTTACGGAGATTAAGTGTAAACATGTATTAAATAATACAATCATACAATACTGTACTGTTAGAAAGATAAATGTTTTAGCTTTCAAAAACTTGTCTTCTTTTTTTAAGTCTGATTATCAAAAAAGTATTTGTAGAAACTTGTAGCCTTACTTTTCCTAAATTTTCAAAGAACTCGATTTTGTTGTCTTTAAACAGCATTATTTGTATATGATTTTGGCTTCCCATTTCGATTAGTTTGGATTTGAGTGCTTCTTTCGATATATTTGAATCTTTGACCTCCTATGTTTCTGTTCTAATGCTACTGATGGAGAGGTTACTCCTTGAAATGTAAATATAGCATACCTAAATTTTCCACATTTCTTTAACATTAGTAATTTTCTATCTTGAAACCACTGGGTCGATACCATTAGTCAGCAAGGGTATTTACCAGCCCAGTTGTCAGACTTGTCTGACATGTAATTGAAATTTATCTAACAATGTTTTTCAGAATTTTGCTGCATTTGCCAAAATTCTGAAACACTGAAAATACGGAAAGGCCTTGAAAAGTAACGCATTTAGAAGTGGTCCCTGCGGTCGGATTTGGATTCCCATTTCGATTTGTTTGGATCTGAGTGCTTTATTCGCTATATTTGAATATTTGACTCCCTATGTTTCTGTTCTAATGCTACTGATGAGAGGTTACTCCTTGAAATGTACTTAAAGCATACATAAATTTTCCATATTTCTTTAACATTGGCAATTTTGTATTTTTAATCAATTAGGGAAGTTTATTAAATTCTATTACCCCTATGTGGTTTATTTCTGTTATTTTTATACAAAATATTATTAAAACCAGTATTTTCGTAATGCAATGAATTAACCAGTTTTGTTTTGACTATAAACTTGGATTATAAGAAAGTTACTCTATCAAAGGCATTATGTATATGCCAAAATGTTTTCAAAATGTTGACTTACCTGGAAATCATTAGCTTCAGTTATCACGAACCTATCAAATGTTTTGATTTGCACACACAGTGTCAAAGAAATAATTATGCTTGCACTCTTTGCTCTTGTACAATACTTAATTACACTGTCTAATGCTGACCCAATCACCTGATATCTACCATTCGACTCAAGGACTTTCTCGTAAAGAACATCCATTGAGCTGCTGATAACGTAATCTAGACCTTTAGCACGGTACGTGTCCTTCATCATTTGGTCCAGTTGAATGCACATATTAGCAGTGTTGAAACCAACACAATGACCATTGTCATTTGGAAGTCCTATACCAAGTAAAAATATCAAGTTCTGTTCTGTCACATTGTAGGCATAAGCAGAGAAACGATTTGTTATAGTGTTTATATTTTTGTGAAAATTTTCTATTATTTTGATTTTTCTTTTTATTTTCTTCGCACTCGCCATAAGTTTATGAAAATTCCGAACCTTCATACAAACTATACCCACATTTGACAGTTGTCTTAGTCCAAATTCTTGTCCTTTAGAAAGAACAGAAACCACTGGTGTCGGTAAATACGCCGACAAAAGACCACGAAAGAGTTGAACAGTCATGTTTAATTCCGAGGTCTTTTCCTCAAGCTGTTCCTCTAACAGAACGGTGTACTCTTCTACTGTTTCCATCATGGAATCCAATACTGATTTAGTTGCACCTCCAGAACTTTTAATCATCTTTAAAATCTGATCAAAAGATGGCCTATCATCTGGATTGTCGCACCATGCAATTTCCATGCATTGGCGCACGCGCATGGGCATGTCCTCTGATGGTTTTGGGCGGATGTGTCTACCCATGTGTACAACAGCATTTATTACGTCCTCTGGTGTCATTTCGTTTGCAAGTTCCGAATAAGGGTCTTCTCGGGTATAGATTTCTTGTAAAATAATGGCAAAGCTATAAATATCGCTTGCAAGAGTTGGTCTGCATCTGTGCTCCATTCGGATAATTTCAGGTGCGGTCCAAAAATCTTGATAATGGGTCATATACTGAGTTTGCTCGATAGGATCATTTTTCCGTAATTCAAGAATAGAATTCGCATTTTCGTTTTGACATAAGATTAAAGCGTTGAATTCCCAGTCACTTATTTTCACTGTCCACTTTGAATCTATTAAACATGTTGCAGATTTAAGATTTCCATGTATTATATTTTTAGAATGCAAATAATTCATTCCTTGAGCAATATCAATAGACAAAGACAACTTGAGCTGATTAGTCATGTTAAATTTATCATTTTGTAGAAGATCGGTCAACTGTCCTTTCGAACAATATTCACTAATTATATAATTGTCTCCATCTAGTTCTGTAAGTCCGTAAAACTTGACGATATTATTATGGTTTATTCGATCTTTCATTGTAAGCATTTTCCTTTTCATATTACTACTAACTTTACTGAACTGTTTAATTTTTGTCAAGCGCAAACCGATGGTATTGCCGTTCCATTTACCAGGCCACTGCAGTACCTTTTTAATCATTTCAGGACAATCAGACATCATAGACGAAGACTGAAGGGAAAATGCCGATTTCCCGGTGAGGAATTTAGTTTTAAGAGAGCTGTTCATTTTCTTATCAAAGTAAAATACAATATCTTCTATTGGGATAAACCAATCGTCGTTATAAATTTTTCTGAGAAATTGTATTCTTTGATAAAATATATAACCACTAAATAGAATGATAATTAATATAAATAAAGGAATGGTTACAGCCACGGGTGTGATCCACGAAGCGTCAGGTTTATTTTCTTCATCAATGTCTGCTTCCATCATTTCCCAAACAGACTGCCCTTTGCATTTAAAAGCTTTGAGAACATTTATAACTTTTTCTATCATATCTGAACTAAGAGGCGTCATCCCATCGTCTATACAAACGACTCTGGCTTCATTATCTGTCATTGCCCAGTACGTGTACCGAACAAACTCTCTGGCAGATAGACAGTTCGTCATAGTGGTTTTATAAGCAATGAAATATGTAAACCCGGCAATAGGGTATGATTTATCGCTTCCGGCATTGAGTAATGAAAAAGTCAAAGTCGGGTTTTGCTTAGCAAAGTAATCCATGGAGGTCTGCACACTCTCAGTAGAAGCGTCTATAAAATTACCTATTTCGTTTTCAATAAGGGCTGTAGAAAGTCCACTTTCATGAGCGTTCGCTGGCGATAAATATCCAATTGAGTAGGAAAATGATCTGATTATACCAGCAACGCTACCAGCAGTGTCCCCAAAATAAGTTATGACTCCACTCTCCCATTTGTCATGGAGGCCAGTAGTTACATTTCTTCCATCAGAAAAAGATCCATATTTCGCTTCCCATTTAGAACTGAAAGACGACAGGCCTTCAGTGAATAATGAAGTCGTCCCAGATTTATCTGCTCTTGCTATAATAACCAAACGCTGAAACGGAAATTTGTAATGTGGATTGATTTTCTGGATGTGTGTATCGTTCCACCACTTTATAGTTCCATTGAACATTCCTACTATAACCTCCCTTGTCAGATTCAGCTGAGAATTAAATCCCGGAATGTTGAATGCTAGTACCACTGCTCTGTAATTAAAAGTACAAATGAGCAATATAATCGCCAAATAACAGCAATGAATCAAATATAGTTATTCAACGCTTCATATACAATCCTGGTAATGATTAAACGAGAGGAATTATGGAAAATATTTTATTTTTAAGAAACGTACCATATAAAGAGGATAAAGTTAACTATTAATGATACCTTAAAGATAAATGAAAGGTGTAGAGATGGTTTATGAGACAGCTATCCAAAACGTATCAATTACAAACTAAATGTCGCCGAAAGGACTTAAATAATGTACACATGTCCACACCCTAAGAAACTTTAATGGGAATGTCATGATATATAATTGTATCAACTATCAGCGAAATAAGAAATAACACTTATAAATACGAACAACGACAATCAATTGATTATAGATTCCTGGCTCGGGATAGGCAAACAAAGTATATGGAGGGCTATGGATGTAACCATTCAACCATCTTCTAAACAGTGTTATGACAGTTAGTTAAAAAATCAAAACACAGTTGATAACAAACTTTGTTCTCTTCAGCTAAGACATCAATATAAAACAAACCAGGCTGGGGTAAGTGAAAACATATCATTAATAGCCGAACAAAAGAAAATATTGTACAAGTGTCAAAACGAAAAAGGTCGATAGCATGAGGACAAAAATGTAACAAAATATTGACTACAGTAAGTTCTGATGTAAATAACTAAGCAGAGAGTCAAAGTTGATTTCAAAGTAGACAATATTCAAGAATCTTTTTAAAAAAATACGGTTAAAAGACAGCCATTATGTACTATTTTTTATTAGTCACTGCAAATGCTTGTGGTTAAAACAACGAGCTTTATTTACCATTCTTTCCATAAAAGTTTGGGTGTGATAATCCGTTTGTATCATTTTTATGCAGGTGTAACTAAAATTTGAATTTATATATATTTTTATGATAGAATTTGGGAAAGTTTTAAACTAACTTATGGTAATGAAATCCTGGACTTGAATTTGCTTATCATACAATGATTACCTTAATGAAAATCTAAAACATCGCTGCATACATGGGCAATACGGACAAATTTAGAAATATATACACCATATAATGAGGCCAAAAGAATCTCCCAGTCAAGGAAAGGAAAATACACAATAGGGAATAAGAAATCGCCTCTCTTGTTGTATATTATATTTTTCAAATTCACCTTGTTAAACTGAATCATTTAAATGCAGAAAAAGAAAACGGCTGTTGTCCTAAATGAGCCTTATTCAAGCAAATAAAGAAAAACGATATATAGTATGATTATATGTGAGACAGCTTTCCAAAACTTGTCATTCACAAACATCTACAGGTTGCCTTAAGGTTGCGTTCAAAATGTCCACACCCTTTGCTGAAAAACACCGCAACAACAATATGTTATATACTTTCGGCGAAATAAGAAATAAGCAAACAATGTAAAACAAGTTATACTTTAACATAATAAACGATGACATCCACTATCTTACGACAGGCATATAAAGTATGTGGTAGGGTCAAACATGCTTGTGAGTACTCAACACTTCCCATAACCTGTGACTGTGGTGTGACGAAACGACATAAAATAGAGCTTAACGACATATGTGAAAACTTAATATTCTAGGACAAAAGAAATGGAGTAAGAATAGCTAGAATTAAGAAATACAAGTTAAGTTTTCTATGGTAAATTGATGTGATGTATATGGAGAAGGTCGAGCTATTAACTGCACAGAAACCCTCGAGATAGCGTTAAGTACTTGTATTATTAAATCCAGAGTAAAATACCTAAGTGAGAGATCAAATGAAATAGTTCAAAGAGACAAGGCAAATTTGAAACAAACTAAAAAATGAAACAAAAACAAAAAGAAATCCATCTATTAAATCAGATTAGGAGAGATCTTAGTTCTAGAGTTTGGCCATAAAACTGGGATCTGCAACATATGAGGAATAAGTCCGAATTTAAAGTTGCACAGTTGGTACCCATTGTAATTCCAACAACTTTACGATAAATTTTATCGCCACACCTGAAGCACAGATTTTTTCTTTTTTTTCCTTTTCCATATACAATGTACAATACATACACAAAGACATATCCATGTATACATAATTTATCATATTATGTGTTACATTCATTTTTATAAACATAAGTGACATAAGTAATATTAATAGTACCCATATTAATATCTACATTTAATTTTCCATATATAGGAAAAGCATACATTCTTATTTAAAAGAGAAATAATATTATTAATGATAATATAAACGGTAAATTCTGATTTATCACGTAAAGAATTATTACGAGAGCTTAAAACAAGGTTTTCAGAAATGAGTAATTATAAATCTGAAAACTTGAAAGCATAAAATACCACAAAAATAAATGTTCTTGTTCCTGGTTTCGAATAAAAAAAGTGTCAATTTGTCAAATCAACTTATTAACAAAAGGGAAATATATTAAATAGCTGGCTCAAATTTAACATTAAAAATGTGAAAATATTCTAAAAATCTTCACAAGGCATTTCACAAACAATGGCAACCCATGTGATGATCTTGAGATCGTCACATAAAAATCCACATTAAGTTGTATTTGCTTGGAGCGTTCTAGAGCTCGTCATAACTAGTGGCGTTCCAGCCTCATTGAAGACACTGTGACTAATTTTTACCAATTTTTTCTTATATTAACCCATATCTTGATATCTTCTCAAACACATTACATAAGAATAAACAATGAAACAGCAAAATATCGAACCAACAGCCTCGACACCTGACTTAAGACAGGCACGTACAAACCTGCGACTGAGTCACACTTATTTTGCCAGATCTAAACTCTTCTTCCTTTATCTTCCTTTGGCTAATTATAAACTTATGGCTATAGTTTTTTAAACATATTTTATTTGTCAAATACGAAGAGGATGAGGCACAAGTACAGCGTACTTGCGATTGCCTTCTCCACAATTTTAGTTATATTACTAACAGAGCATGCAATATTGACATAATAATTATAACACAAGTGTAACAATTTAGACAGTAAATTAAATTAAAACATGAAAAAATGAGAGAAAATGATTGGTGGTGTGTGGATATGTTGATAAAAAAAGAAGAGCTGTTGTCACGTAATGTCAAGGAATCTATCGGACTTTTGATATCATCAAATACTTTATTATTGTCAAAGGAATTCGAAGATACCAAAGGGGCAGACAGCAATCGCTAAGTAGGAAGAAAAAGACTATTGCCAACAAAATGAAACTAAGACAAACATAGAACACAAAACACTACACTGAAAACTAAAGCTGGAGTAACACGATCCTTACAATAACCAGGATGAGTTCAGGTGCTCCGGAAGAGTAAGCAACTCCTGCTTCAGTAGTGGCACCCGTCGTGTTACTCAGCAGTCAAAGCCGGTGTATAGTCACAATTGATGTAAGCCACAACCGGTATAGGAACGGATTTGCATTCATGACAGTCGGAAGATATCCATTGTCATCTGTGAAATGGATATTTCG
>JAULBM010123603.1:0-18638 GCA_032357055.1 Geukensia granosissima | reverse complement strand
GTCATATTATGGTGTGTTCAGCACTTTACTGTGTCCAGCACTTTACTGTGTCCAGAACTTTACTGTGTCCAACACATAATTGTGTCAAGCAAAATACTGTGTCCACACTTACCCAAAAATTCTTTTGTCCACCTTTCACATTTCAACGTGCTGCGGTCGTATTATGTGCTTGCGAAGCACCTCTGTTTAAAGTCTCTTTATGTAGTGGTATGGACGGCATGCTTTGTATGTTAGACAGTGTTGCAGTAAGGGGTTTCAAATAATGTAAAAGAAATAAATAAACATCAAAGTCATTACAATTTTTCCAAATTTTGTGTATAACAGATTTTCTCCCAAATATGTATCAATATCAAATGTTATACTCCAAAATATTAATGATATAAGTTTGTCCAGAAATTTGATCAGATACTCCTTCCTGAAAGTAAAACAGTCGAGATGATATTTAAAAGGATCTTGTATTGTTGAGAAAACAGATACTGGATTGACATACACAATAAAATAATCACATAATGCAGGAATAATTTAAAATGCAAACGAACATTGTTTAATCTTGGAAGTAAATGTAAAGCCTTCAACAAAGACCGCCTCGGTGGTTAAATGGTTAGCTTGCTCACCTTGAATGTAGAAGTTCATCAGTTCAATCCCCAGGTAGGTCAAACCAAATACTTTAAATTGGTATTTACTGCTTCCCGCTAACAACAAAGCATTTAGGAGTAAGAGGAAAGACTGGTCCGCCCAAAGTCAGAATAATGTGTCTGGACGAAGTGGCATGTCTTCCTGCAGACTGTTGCTTTCTTGAGTATCACATTAAAAATCTATTTCAGCATATCGGTCTGGTACAAAGCAGGGTTCATTCATCATCATTAATTTATATGCTCACCTCCTGAATATGCATGAAATATTTGCTGCTGAATGTTCAGCAACATTCAATGTATCAATCATCTAGCATGTCTTCGTATTGTGTATTTTTCCTCTGTTTTAATTTTTCCTACAGAATATAACAGAAGAAACAATATGTCTTTGTATAAGTGATGGTAGTCTACTCCCACTTGTGGCCGCCAGGCTTGGTGCCAAACAGGTAAGCATTCATACTCGCATGGAAGGCAGTTTGTGGCAAAGCACATCATTGAGTTTGTAAAGTTTTACTTTTAGGGATAGGCCTGGATAAATAGTGAAAGTTATTTGCAATAAATAGTGAATGTATAATGCTCAATTGATAGAAATATTTGATTGTTTTAGATATATCAAATCAGTCTGAAGCAGTTTTGCTTCAGAAGCGGACATACAGTTATCACTTGCATCATCATCATCAAAATTAATCTGTGTCACATGGCACACATTTGTTTTCTGCCACTTCTTACAATGGTTTGATGATTTTGATGCTTTGAGCACTTTCTATTTAATTTTTTGATTAAATTGATTTTGGGGTTTTCAATGCTATCTTAGGGCACTTATCTGTTATCATCTGTTCCTTCCTAAAAACTTGATGGAATTAAACAAACTTGCACAGAATGTTTTACAGAAAGTAATGTAGTGCACCACTTATTATTTTAGATGGTTTGACATTGTTGATAAGTAATTAGAGTTGCTAATAATTGCAAACTGATCAATGCAAGCAGGATACACAAGTATTCCAGAGCTAATGGGTGCTTATGTTGATATTCTGATGAAATATTTACTAGTGAACATCATGCATGATTTATTAATGGAATTTTTTTTAATGATATTAAATACATGTACTTCAAGCAAATAGCAAAATGTGAGTTTTATGCCTTGTTCACACCTAATGCTAATTGATTAGCATTATCGGAAACATGTTGATAAAATGTTTTAATGATTCAGTGGAGCATATTTAATGCCATCAATTGGCATTTGAATGCATTACATAATCGTGTGAAGTCAACATTAGATATTGTAGTTTCCTATCTGTCATATTTTATCTGCCGTATTTTGTCGTATTGGACATCCCAAAAAGTCTGTATTTTTTTCATATTGTACGTAACCAAAGGGAGATAACTTTTACAATATATAATTCTGTATATTACATGTACATGTATTATAACCTATTAAGATTGAGTTTTGAATTTACAGTGCACTATAAACTTCTATTTTCTAGGTCTATACTGTTGAATCAAATCCATTATGTAAAAAGATCATAGATAATTTTATAAAAGAAAATGGACTCTGTGACAGGGTGAAGGTCATTGAAAAACACCCTGACACTATCACCTTAGATGACCTTGACGGAAATGAGGTAAGAGGTCATTATTCATGAACATATCTGTTAATTAATATTTTAAGTATGCAAATGTAGCTTTATTTTATTTAAGTTTATTTTATATATTATATATTATTTATATGATTTTGCATACCTGTTAACCCTCCCACGTTAGGAGGGAGACTCCCTCTATTTGGGGCAATCTCCCACTTTGAGAAAGTCTCCCACGTGGGAGAGACATATCTCCCGCTTTCACAAATTTCTCCCCCAAATCTCCCTCTTTGCAGAAATATTGCACAAATCATGTTCTAAACAGCTTATTAAATTGAAGTGAATGTAATGTTTTTGTAATAAAATAATAATTGAGAACCAATCAACAAATATTTAATCCTATTGTGTGCTAATTGCTCAAATTAGGATGAGAAATCATAAGTAATACAACAAGATATCAAAGAATTGATATCTTTGTCTTATCTGTGCATTTCTAGCAAAATCATCTTTTTCTTTCTGCAAAATAGGTTGTCATGCAAAATCTCCCACATAGAAAAAAGGAAAACAGGGAGATCTCCCTCTTTGAGCATTCAAATGGTTAACAGATATGTTTTGTTCAAAATTTTACATTGCTATACAAAAGATAGGTAGTGTTTAGTAGGTCTTAGTTGTATATCCCTTTATGTCACAAATTTACAATTTTTTACTTCCTTGCACCAGAGTCATAGGATTTTTGAAGAAGTGTGATTTTTGCAGTAACTCAAGTTTTGCACAATGATTTAAAGTTTTGGACAATTAAATGTCTAGACCTACTTAGCTTGTGTCCAGTCTGTAGAATTCATAGCCTATAAAAAGTGACTATGTTCCTCACATGGATAATAAGAGAAAAAAAATTGATAAAACTCTCTAAATAGGAGGTGCACCTTTCTATCTGCATCAAATAACTGTGTGTATAATTCAGCTATATTACAGTTAAGATTTCCAGATATCAGAAAACTGGGAAAAAGTCATACCAATTTGTCCAGAATAGGGGATGCACATTTCATTTGGTATGAAATCAGTGTGTTAAGTTTGAGTAAATTACACATAGAACCTCCCATGACAAAATACATGGCTCCTAGACATGTGGCACCTATGGCTAAAAAAGCTCCTTGTCGATTTTAGCTATTTTGCCATTTCCCATGGCAGAGTTATTTTTTGCTCTAATTTGTTTCATTGTTTTTAAACCAGTATGAAATTTAGAGTAGTTTCTCTGCTGTGCCCTCCCCTGAAGTTTTGATTTTTACATTAATTTATATTAAATTATGAATAAAAAGATTTGTTCATTTGTTCCAGACATTCAAAAACTAGCCATTGATAAAAAAAAATAACCACGAAACAGGTTATAGAGGATGAACTACATTTACTTAGTTGTTTTAAAACAATTATCCATTGTAAAAACATTGAACAACTGAGCCATGATCTACTTACAGTGTTCTCATGTGACCAGGAAAATGTTAAAAATTGGTATAAATTGAATTTGGCATGTTCAAGGTCAGGAAAGCCCTTGATAATTATAGGTATTGAAAAATTATGGAATAAATCTGATGCATTTAAACCATAATTTAGGGGACAGAAAACTGATATTGTTTCCTTGAAACACATGTAAAACATAACAAAAATTCACAATTTTTTTTTTACAAATCTGGTAAACATGCATATTTTTGGTATCTTTTGTAGCAGTGCTTTTTCTTTCTTTCTATCAGTAACCAGATTCCATTTTCTAGATCTTTTAAGCACATAAAGGTATGGTTAAGAAAGCATTCCAAGTGTTCTAAGAAAGAACATTTACTTAATAGCGTGATCTTTTGCAAATCTGCCTACCAGCAATAAATTATAACAAATTGGACTTTGAAAAAGGTGAAGATTCCTTGACAAATCTCTGAGAAGTTCCTCAAGTTTCAACATGGAAAAAATGGTGTAAGGCAGACTTTATTTCTGTATTTCAAGAAGGTGGACATAAGATGACTTAATTGAAATATTTCAATTTCAACACAATTTTATTTTGTGCACAAATCATAGGAAACTGTTCTTTCTGTGTTTCAGATAGACGTAGTAGTAGGAGAACCATTTTTCCAGACCTCCATATTGCCTTGGCATCATATTCAATTCTACTACTCTGTTCATTGTTTGTCAAAGTTACTGAGGCCAAAAGCAAAGATATTACCGGGCAAAATGACAATTAAATGTGTGGTCGTGGATTTCATTGACTTGTGGAAAATTAGGTCACCAGTTGGAAATTGTGAAGGATTTGACATTGACATTTTTGACAAGTTGATTAAGGTAATTTTTGGAATAGTGAAAGAGAAGTCTTGTTTCTAACATCTGAGCCAGGTTGTTGAGCTCTTTAATAATACACCAGTTTGAAACAGAGCTGAATTGTTGAATTATTATGGTACCTTTCCAATGGCAACAACATCAGAATTCAGTTGAAGTAATAGCACATGAATCCTAATATAATGAAACCAATGTTACAGTGAGAAGGGAGTTAATCAGTTGTGAAGAAAAAAATTACGACAGATTTTTACACTTTCATTTGTATTCACTTGTAAAGGACGAGGTTTGTTAAGGCCATCATATCTTTTTTCAACAAAACTCCTAAAAAAATTCAGTTTTTTAGAGAAAATGTTTTACTCTTGTCAAAATAGACAAATATACCTTTTCATTTTGTCGAAATGACGAAAAGTATACAAGATAAAGTAATGAATTATTAAAAGACAATTATTAAACAGCATTTTCACAACAATTTATAATTGTGTTACAAAATCTAAAATTATGAGACTTCCCTTACCGACTACTTTGGGGTAGGAATTTTGTTTCTCTATATATTAAAATTTCTTTGGCATTGCATATGATAAGGTTTGTATTATACATGCCCAAGGTTGATGGTTCTGTCCGGGTACACCGGCTTCCTCCACCAGTAAAACTGATCAAAGTGATTTGACTGAAATATTGTTGAAAGTGGCGATAAACCCTTATCAAACAAACAAAACAAAAATCAAATTTCTTTGTCCCACAAGACACTGTTGACATGTATGAGATTGAACAAAATGTGTAAACAGTTTTGAAAATGTTAAGTTCTGTGATATTGATGAATCAGAATTAATTTACCTGTGAAATTGATGAATCAGAATTAATTAACCTGACTGTCTTTGTCTTGTAAGTTACTGCATTGAACTAAATGTATTTGAACAGGGTTTTTCAGCAAAATCTCCCATGGTAAGAAAGAAAACACATTTCACATTCACCCTTATTATGCACAATGTAGATCTTTTGACCTCACTTCATAATGCTCAAAATTATTTTGTCGAATGACACACAATTTGCTTCGACCTATATTTTCTTATCTGAAATAGATAAAATTTCCTATGAACCATCATATCAAGGCTTTCTTATGATTTTAAGCCCGGGTTTTTTTTATTTTACTGCAAAAAAATTATTCCTGTATTTGATGCTAGGGGATTGATTTGGGGGTTCCAGCTCATTTTTTTAAGATAAATGGTTGAAAGGACCCAAAAATGTCAGTTTTCGGGTTATGGGAAAATTTAATTTTCATGGGATTTTTTTAGTGAGTGCTTTCAAAAATATTTCCACCAATTTTTTCTCTTACATTTTTTGAGAAAATTTGGGTTGAAATTGCAGAACAATGCATTTCAGCTGATCTTGGAAATTCACACTATTTCATCTTAATTGAAAGTGATTTGTTACGCATAAGTAATCACTAACTTTTTTGCACACAGTTTCTACATCCCCAATTAACCCGTAGTCCTAGCCCCTTGATATTTGGTATGGCGTTACATCTATATCCATACACTACAATTCCACACCCACTTGATGGATCTGCCTCATCAGTTATGCATTAGTGATCACTTCAGTTTTTCTCAAGCAGTTTCTCTAGCCCCAGCCAGTAGTCCTAGCCACTTGAATTTTTGGTATGGAGTTGCATCTATATCAGTGCACTCCATTTCCACACCCACTTGATGGCCCTGTCCCACCCATTTGATGGCCCTGTCCCAACCACTTGAAGGCCCAGTAATTACATTAAGTAATTAGCAAACTGTTTGTACTGTGGAAAAACCTGGTCATAGGCTGTTTTTTAGTTTCAGGTAGAAGGTTTTTCAAGATTTAATAAGTTTATCAGATTAATGTAAACATATTTATTTAACTTACAACAAGACGAGCTGGCAAGACACCAGTTACTGGGGTTCTGCATTCAAATATTTTATATGAAGGGATTGAAGGGGCCACAATTTTTTTTATTTAATTTTAGTGTGTTTTTTTTTCATTCAATTCATCTCATTGAGAGATTTCTGTAGTATGTCGATGAATTTTCTCAATGTTTTACTCTGTTTATAAAAGGCCAAAGTGGCTGAAAAATGCAATTTTCTCTGTCCATCATATTACTGTGTCCACACTTACCATAGTTCAATTTGTTCAGCTTTCTCATGTCAATGAGCTGTGGTCCTACCATGCTGTGCTTTCCAAACACCCTATACAAAACTGAAAACCAAGCACCTAAGTTCAATTCATTACTTACAAAACTGAGACCTAAAATAATTCAGTATAACTACATTGTATAATCAGTTTATTCTGACATTATACAATTTTTAAGTATTGAAATTCACACAATGTCATTGAACATCCCATTGCAATAAGATGTTTGTGGAAGTCCTGGCGAATGTTTTATCAAAAAGTTGTAAGACTTACAATAACTTGTAAGTTACGACCAATCATAACATTTTGATCTTTTGTGAAACAATTGCCAGACTATCATATTAAGTATTATTTTTTTGTAAAAACAGGCAATTTTAGATGAAAGTGAATCAAGGTCCACAAGAAATGATCATAATTCAAATTAAGAATGTTATGACATTTTTATCATCAGTCAAAGAAGAAATAAAATGCAAGAAATGCACTGTAAATGCCAGAATTGGGGAGATAACTCCACCAAAAAAATCACTAAATTTACTAATATTCTATAGATAAAATATCTCTAAATACTAAAGCCAAAGGACCAACCAACAAGAAATAACATTAATTAAAATAAATAACATTAATTAAAATTTTTTGAAAACCTAATCATCAGCAAAAGAAGAAATAAAATGCAAGAATTGCACTGTTTAAGTGAGAAAAGGGGAGATAACTCCACCAAATATGACTAAATTTACTAATATTCTATAGAAAAAAATATCTCTTAATTACTAAAGCCAGAGTACCAAAAACATCTCTTTTTTTTCAAAACCTACATCTAAACACAACTTGATGTTCAATTTAGTGTGTTTTTTGGTCATTATTCACCCATTACCTGAATCTTGTAGAAAATACTACTGAATTCAAAAGTAATGATGTTTTTTAAGTTTTACCTTATTTGTTATAGGCCTCTTCAGATATAGCCGATGAGATTATAGAACCACAGCCATTATGGGAATATCCCTGTTATGCAAGAAGTGAGACAAAGGATGTTTTCACTGTTGACCAATTAGTTTTTGCCAACAGGAACAAATTGTTAGATAAACAACTAACTATTGAAAGGTAAAATTAAATCTATGGAAAAAAAGTTGCAAGGCTTTACTGTAAATGGGTGCATAGCAAAACCTGTCAAAATCAAACTCCCTTTGGACTAAAAGTTTTGTTGGGTTTAAAGAGGTGTTTAGATTTGACAGGTTTTATTTGTTTAGATTGTTGTAACATGGAACTATATATAATGTTTGGTTAACACAGGTTTTTGGATTACACAGGGTTCGGTCTAAACAGGTTTCACTGTAGGTGTAAGGTGAGCACACTTTATAATTGATAGTATGACATTTACAAAAAAAAGAAGGTTTATCTATACCCTTACTTTCAGAGTTGTATTTTCTCTGGCATTTTTAATTTTAGTAAATCTGTTGTGAGATTACCCACACACCCCTGGAAACTGTGCTTTATAGATGAAAGTTTTTATTTAGCATGGTGTACATATTAGAAAAACAAGCATTTACCACACTTTTACAATGAAGAGCTTGCTTTGTTCACTTTTTTTTTTTAAGTTTAGACATTATATTTAAAAGAAAGAAAATGCAAAATATGCTAGAGAGACATGATCCACATCGTACAGCAGTTAAAAATAAATTTAAAAAAAAACAAAACTTGACTGTGTGTGAAGCTCCTTTCATGATTTACCTTCATCAGAAACACTAGGGGCCAAAAAAAACCAGAATATCTGTTGAACTTTATGAATATATAATTACATTTATGGAAATATACAGTTTATGAAGTAATGAACTCTGATTAGCCAGATAAAAGATAACAATCAAATAATAATAAAGATAGCAATAATTCCTGCTTTTGTTATTTTTTTGTAGTTTTAACATTTCCTTCAAATTTGATGGAAAAGCGTCACATTTGTATTTTGTTTGGCATGTTATTGGGATACAAAATCTTGGAGATGTTATCTTTTCAAGTGGTTAATCTTTTTTATACCCCTGCAAACTGCAAACAAAGTTTTGGGGTATATAGAAATCATCCTGTCTGTTCACATACCTTGTAAGTCCATTTCCTCCTTAACCATTCAATGGATTTCAATAAAATTATACATGAATATTAGACACAATGTGTAAATATGCACATATGAAGGAAATTCATCTCAGCTCATTCCAAGGGCAGATAATCCATGGGGGAGCGGGGGTATCTTTGTGAGTGTTTTTTTTCTAAAAACTTTCAATACAATACTTTACATGTTGGTTCTTAACACTTTCAATCTTTGATTTTCTTTGTAGCAATGGTAACTGGAATGGTGTTGTGTATTGGGCAGATTTTGATTTTGGTGAGGAAAATGTGATATCTACTGGACCAAGAGAAAAAGTTGTGATCAATGAAAAAATAGAATGGGACTACTATTCCAGACAGGGTGTAAGACTCCGAAAATCTGGACAAACATCTGCCGAGGATAATGTTATTTTAGTGAATGAAAAAGACGTACTAAATATAGATCAGTTTCTTGATTAAATAATTCAAAAATATTAATTTAATATGTGTCTTTGAGATTGCCAGTGAGTTAAAGAAGTGATATCCAAAATGTTGTAGAATTGGACCCATACAGACCAGGTGGACCTTTAACATTTTTATCTGGCCCAATTTTTGTTATTTAGGTTGTAGTTCCAAATTACAGAATTAAATTGAGTTTTGAGAAGCTGGCTGTTCTTTTAGTTCAATTTCCAGTTTGTTTGTTTGTTTGATTGCGGATTAACGCTACTTTCAACAATATTTCGGTCACATTGCGGTGGCCAGTTTTACTGGTGGAGGAAGCCGGCATACCTGGGGAGAACTACCAACCTTGGGCAGGTAACTGACAAACCTTATCACGTGCAATGCAAGTTAAATTCAACCCATTTTTGTATGGTACAAAGTCAGGATAAAACTCGTGCTGTATAGGTGATTGGCTACAGTGATCTGTACAGGTAAGTTTAAATCAACTACCTAGACCACTCAGCCATCCAGGTCCCCAATTCAATTCAGTGGTTTCCCTTACCTTAACATGTCTAAGCTGGCATTTGGTACTACCTAAAACTCAAATGTTCAATATAGGATTTTAATAGAGTTGCATTAGAAGAAAAGCTATGAATTGGTTTTACCGATTGGCAAAAAATGATGACTGTCTTGATCTTGTGTTAGGTCAGCTTGACAGTAACTTTCAAGATGAAATATGACAATAAAAGTACATTTGTACGGTTCACTATTACATTTATTTTTGTGATGAGAATTACAAAACAACAAAAATCCAAGTTTTGAGTGTTCAGTAGCCAGCTTAAAAATTGGTAGCCCAGAGAAAAAGATGGTAGCCTAGACCTTTTTCATGAAATAAAGACTTTTTTTTACAAGACTAGCCTACTAGGCCTGCAATTTAAAACAGTATGGACTTTTGATATAGTTTTATTAAATGTTATTTATTTTCTCGCTCTTTTCTTATTATTGTATTGCTTATGGTAATTATTTTAATGTTTCATTTCTTTTGTTGGCTTTCACCCCTGAAATGTACATTTGTTTTACTTCACATGTGGAGCAGAATATAATTGACCGGATATATAATAAAAACAGTACGGAAAGGAAAGGATTGAAATTTGGTGAAGGTACTGGTTCCCCAATATTTTAAGAAGTTTGCTGTTTACAGTTGTACAAACTAGTGACCAGTTATTGATAGTAAACAAATTTGATTGATGCTCGCCAGCTCGGCTAGCTGACAGTATGAGTGCCAGTTGGGCTTAAAGAAAAGTTTCAGTAGCCCACACTCAATTCTTATTGCCAAAGGATGCTGGGCGACCCTGTAATCATCAGAACTAATGGACAGCACAATAAATTGAACAACCCACCAAAAACATTTTTTAAGGACCAGTCCACCTAAGTATCATATAAAAATAGGAAATGTGGCATGATTGTCCACAAGACAGCCATCCACCAAATGACATACATTTTCTCTGAAAAGTGCTACATCATAGAAAAGCCTATCATTGTTTAATTGTGTGTGTATTTTCAGTTGGTCCTGATCTGACAAAATACATGGCTGACATGGACAATTCATGTTTTTGTGTGTGAAACATAAAAAAATCTTTTCTTCAGAAACTGCTTGGCCAAATGGAACAGTATTTTACAGGAGCACCTATGCAAGGTCTTTTACAATGTTTGCTCATTTTGTCCACATCAGATAAAAAAACAGGGTTGCCATGAATCATTCTTCATTCTAATTGATACATTAAAAAATCTGCTGACAGAAAGTAATACCAATGTCACCTGTTAAACCGCTTGGTCAAATGGAAAAATATTTTAAATGGAGCGTCTAGGTAAGGTCCTGTGTAAAATTTTCCATATTTGGACTAAAAATATCTTACGTTGCATTGATTTGATATATGGTCTGAAGCATTATCAGGGAGAGTTGTATCATGTCTTCCCTTTTCAGATTTGTTGTAAATGTTTATCTCCTGTTTGCAGGAGTGGGGCATATGTGTCGAATGGACACATTTTCTCTTCATATAATATTGCATCACTATGACATATAAAATTGGAGTTGAATAGGACACCGTTTTTAAGAAATTCCTACCAATTTAAGCCAAATAATCAACAACAAATAATTCTTGTTCAATTATCATCAAAATAATAATTTGTTTTCCCAGACCTGAAATTCAACATTTTCAAGCTTTAGACCAAACATCAAACCATTCCCTTCAATATGAATGGCAAGAAAAATATCATGCTTACTAGGGCTATATTATATCTCTGGAAGAGCCCTTTAATGGACTGTTTCAGAAATGCAATGGAATTCAGGGAACGTCATTGTTCTGGTTGATTTGATTGGTTAAGACATAATTTACGAGGACGCTGAGATTGCGCAATGTGTTTTACAAGGACGGAAGTTGAATTTCTGAATCAGTCCATTATAAACTATTATTTGTTTCTCATTCTCTCAGAAATGAGGGACATTTATTGTGTCTTACAAGTTATTAAAATTTGTTCCCTTTTTATAAATTAATTTACTGTTTGTCAATCGACTGAAGAAGCAAATTGTGAAAATTCTACCTCAATGTAAAAACACCAGGTGCAAGACAAGCTGCACAGTCTAGGTTTCAATATATTTAATCCATGACATTCATGTAAACTTGAGAAAAATGGCTTTGGCAAAGCAAGTAATGCATTTGCACTAAGAATCCCTCACAACTATCTGGTATCATCTTTTATCCATTATAACCAGTTTGAATTTTTGAAATGTTTTACTTTGTAGCACTTCTTGCACCTATCGATATAAATTTAATGATATTGGAATATTACATAATTATTTATAAGAGGGTAGTACAGGGTTATTTTTGTGCAACGTTCTTACCCCTTTTTATTTCACGTTGTCGTGCTAGAGGGTTATTTTATGTCGTGTTTCCCGTGTCTGGATCAAAATGCAACATGCAAGCCAAATTGTAATTTTTCATTCCTGGTGAAATGAGATTTTATTTCTTGTACGTCTGTGCACGGGACCTCCTGAACAACCCTCTTATAAGCCCTTAATATCTGTATTCTTTCATTATGTAGCTACCTGATATGTGCTGGCATATTTAGGATGTTTTAAGCAGTTCAAAGGGAACTGGTGTTTTCCTCTCATAAAATTCTAATTGATATGTATTTTGGGTAAATATTTTCCATTCTGAGGTCACCCCAAAAATGCTGTTTTGTTCTGTTTCAATAAGATTTTTGTTTGCACATGACTTTGTACCATACAAGACATATTGTACTTAACAAACAAGAGTTGCATGCTTTTTTTTATTTTTGGGTACTGGACTGTATGTTGAAAGAATACAGTTTATATCTTTCCAGCATTGTTAATTTCTATTTTCAGTCTATATCAAGTTACTTGATCCGATCAGTCACAACAAATTTAATGTAAAATGGGAAGGACAACTCTCCATCTGCACGTAAATCCCTGTTTTTTCAATATTTGCTAATGAGTGTACCTGTTGAAGGTTAATCCAGAAAAGAGCTTTGTATGCAGTGAAAATTAGATATTTACAATCTTTGTCAACAGTCTGTTTGATAAATAAAGAAATGCAAGGCACTGTTTTTTGAGAACTTGATTTGTGCCCCACGGAAATCTGGTGAATGAAAGTCATCAGCTTGACACATAAGATCTTCCTGTTTTTAGCCCCTAGTGTGTCTTATGAAGGTAAATCCAGAAAAGATGTGGACTCTGCCTTTCTGAAATATATTCCATAATCTTTCTTTAAAATATGTGCCATGTGATTTGGTTTATCAGTAACTTTCACAAGTAGGTGGTTTTCTCTGGTCAATAAAACTAACCACTTGAGACTGATAAAACATGAAATTGTTTTGTTTCATTATGCTTTGTTTATCCCAACTCAGCGAGTACAGGTAAAAATGTGGAAATCCTACAGGAAGTTAACAGACCAAAATACCTTACAATATATGCCCGATCTATTTAAAGTTGAATGCCATATTTTTAAAATCAATCCATCCAGTGAGAGCAGAGAAGTGCAACAAAATTTGGATTGACGAGGACAGTCAAGGTGACTTGCTAAGAGGGCTGTAATATTGTTGAAAGTGGCATAAAGCCACTCAACTTGTTTAACCCCACCATATGTCTTATGTGCCTGTCCTAAGTCAGGAATTGTGGTCATACGTGAAGCCTTTGTGTCTTAATGTTTTGTTACATGATCATTTTTGATATCTTCAAGTAAGAGCAGTAGAAACCATTATTTATTTGGGGAAATTTAGAGCTTTTTACAATGAGTGGCATACCACCCTTTTTCAAAGCCCTGTGGAGACCTCTAGATTTGTAAATTCCCTCCATTTTTCTCATGGTTCAAGTGCAGTGCAATCTGTTCTGGACAGGCGAGATCTACCCTTTGGCACACAACCCCATTATCCACTTTAGACCACAGGACATTAAAGATTTCAAGTCAAATGAAGCTACTTTTTGCATCATTCCACATTTGAGGGAACAAAAATTAAGGGCAAAAGGAGATTTCTTCCCCCCCCCCTTTTCCAACTAAGATTTATTGTTGTTCAGTAGATTTTATGACATAAGTATCTTTCTTGTAGAGATTCTATTGACAGAGCTTTTTCTCGACTTGTGTATGTTGGATTAATTTGATATTTAGTCTGAGGCATTATCAGGGGAATTGTACCATGTCAAGTCCGTCATGTCTACATCCTGTTTGCTGAGAGGGGGGCATCTGTGTCTCAGGGACATCTTTCAAATGTTTAGAAAAATTTCTCCTTGTGTAGCCTGTAAAATACAGTATTAAAAGAACAAAACCAAAGATAAGTAAATAATACTTCTTTATGTATATGCATTTTATAATTTCACAAGACACATGTTTAACAAATGTGAATACATTAAGGCACTTTAGCAGACATTAAATCACTTCAACAAGAGGCCATATTACAACCTAACCAAAAGTTTATTCCAAAATAAAATCTGACAACCTGAAAAACAGAATACAGGTGTACAACCTGGTAATGAAAATTTCAAAGAAACAAAATTTGGAAAGTGTAATCGGTTTTATTTGTATATTTGACACTTTCATTATTTTTTAACATGGCTATCAGTTTACCATCTTTATTTTAGTCCAGCAAATAATTGTATTGGTGATAGAATTATAAAACTGTTGATTTCACCTTAAAGGCCACCAAAGATTCATGAAAAGTTTAATGAAAATGTTACAACCTTGGCTTTAAAAACATGAATTGGAATACTTTTCCTAATTATTTTAAGAAAAAAATTGAACAAGTTTTGCTAAACTGTTTGTTCTAAACTAATGCAAAGATTTCCTGAAATAATTTACTATCTCCACTTTTGAGATTTTGTCCAAAATTGGAAAATGAACATTTAATTTGCACATTACTGGCAATTGAAATAATTAAATTTGAAATTGAAATTGTCCTAACAAGGATGAAGCCCCTTCTTCATAGTTCTTAGGTAGACAAACACTTTGCATTTGACCTTAAATCTTGTAACTGCATGACAGACCATTTCTGTAAAAAATTATCCGAGTCACAATTTTTTATGCACAGCACAACTTATGCAGGTTCACAATGGTTGGAAAAAATGACTTTTTGATTTCTTCGAAAATTTTACATGTACAAAATATTACAGCAATGAGTTTATACTGGTAAACATTATGAACTTTGATATTTTTAAAATAAATGCATCACAGTTTCAGAATTTTTTAAATAATGAATATAAGTTTTTAAAAATTTCAACTCTCACAGTTTCAGTAAAAAAAATAGAAATAAATGCATGCAAAATGTGTTCTTCGTAATCATGTATTGGAAAGCAAAATTTTAAAAGTAATAAATGGATCCAAAAATTGTTGGTTTCTATTTTCCAGTAAAAAGTTTAAAGGGAGGTTACCCTTACAATTAACATGTACAGTAGTCCCCCTTACCAATGACCTCTTGCCTTATATGTGCAGTCTGCATTAGCTCATTCTAATGTGTGAGCAAAATATACATGTGTCTATCTAGGATATAAAATGGAAGCCGGACAGATAATGCATATAGCATATACAACATTGATTCAATCAGCCGTGATTACAGCTCAAGTCATAAATAAATTATATTTTTTACAATTTCTACATTGCCTGGTGTTAATTTCATAAAATATATTAAGTCATTTCAGTTAAAATTGACATCCTGACTAAAAATAAACTTCTCCCTAAACTATGGAACATCCAACTATACATTTATCAAAATTTACAGATTAATAACTGTTCATCTCAAAACTTATTCATTAATAAATAAATAAATTTCAATCAAAATAGCACTTATAAATCATTTGGAGCTTTAATTAAAACTCCTTCTATCATAATATATTCTAATGAGATCATTTTTATTATTATAATGCCTTGACAAAAATATGACCATTTGCAAATTTAGATGATTCGTGAACTGAATAAAATTTAAACAAACACTTCTTAAAAATCAGAATTTTTTTTTTACAAAAAATGGTTTGTCTTTATTAAGGTTGATATCTGAAATGATAATACTGATGATAAAATTGAAATTTATAAAACAATCCAAATTTGATATGTTTTTTTAATTTTCAATACTGAAATATCAAAATTGAGGTGAATTCATCATATATTTAAAAAAAAAATCATGTAAAATGTTATAAAAACTTTACATTCAATTACAAAGGCATATCTTTGGATGGCATTGAAAATGTGTCACAAAATGTAGCACTAAAGAGATGAGGCTTGGTCAATCACAAGTTTCAGTTCATAGGCAGCGTGGGAGACGTCGACAACCCTATCCACCATTTCCTGCACTGCAGGAACTGAAGGATACTGTAATGCTGCAGTTTTCGTTGCTGACACTGTCAGTTTCAATATATCACATAAATGATTAGCACAGTGCATGATTTTATTTTTCACGTCTATATTCATTAAGTTTCTGTGTAATGTATCTCCAATATAGACTAGTTTATGAGCAGAAACGACAACAAATTTGCTGTTTGAAATAAACACTTTTGGTCCCTGTCCACATTCAATACAAGAAAAGAATGCATCCACCGCATTGGTTAGCAGTGTCGAGTGAGTGTCTAACTGACCTGAATAATAACAAAGAACTTGTTTATCATTGGAGTCAAGTTTTATCGACAGCGGAAGAGATTTTGGCGAAGTCAGTTTGAAATTTCTGTCTGTAGGAGTTTTCACAGTCAGTGGTTCTGTGGTATTCTTACATGATAAAATATCGTCCATGCTACTTGATTTTTTCATATATTCTTTTGATGGGGTACTCTCGTGTAATGGCGAACTATTTCGACTGTTACTTTTCAGAGGTGAAATCTCTCTCATAGGCGAGGTTTCTTTCACTGGTTTTTCATCCAAATCATGATGAATATTTTGTTTTTCTATTTTTCCTTTTGAAACATCAGATTCATCAGAAGAATCCAAGTGAACATAGTCATATTCTTCAATTTTCTCGTCTTTCAACTTATCTACAGATTTGGAATCTAAAGACATTTGTTTATATTCTTCAGACAATCGCTTGAATTCTCCAGAATCCCATTTAAATTCCCCTGAAATCCTCTTGAACTCAAAACTAGTTGATTTTTTATCAGTTGGTGTTGGAGGCAGGGGTCGTGGTGGCAATGGTAGAGGTCTGCCTTGTACATCAACAACATTTTGTTTTGACAAATTTGATGGTTTTGGGGCAACAGGGGGTTTTGGTGGGGTTGAAAAACTCTGATCAGAGTCCTGAGCTCTTTTGAAGAGTAAAGTAGAATTGCCATGTATGACGGACACCATTTTCTTAACATCAGTTATAAGATCTTTTGATATTGATGCAATTTTTCCCAAATCATCATCTTTTGAGGCATCCTTTGAAACAAGAGTAGAAAGTTGCCAATTGTTCAATTCCAAACTTTTCAAAGAAGCTTTTATTTGTGCTAGTGTTTCAAGCAACGGATTAAGCTGTTTGGTTAACTTGTTGATAAGTTTCTTTTCCGGTAACTTTGCTGAATTTGCCAATGTCCCTTGAGCAAAATCCAGAAACTCCTCCAATGCTGACTTCACTTTTGTGCATGCAGATTTTATATTGTACAAGTTAGGTTCTAATACTTCTTTCTTTCGCCAGTTGCTGCTTATAAAACTACAAAGCTTATTTGTAGCTTTCTGCACATCTTGTTGCAACTTAATCATCAGATCCATAGCTGCATCAAGATCATAAGGCAGTTCATCATAAACAGGAATGTCAGAGTTTCTAGAGTCCATGCTACACATTGATAATCGGTAACCTTCATCCGTACTTTCTGACGAATCAGATTTCGATGAAAACATTGAATCCCTTGTTACTTGTGGTGGAATATCATACACACCAATACATTTTTCTCCTCTTGTCAAAGTTCTTTCACCAGATTTTTCTCGTCTTTTTGGTTTTCCATCAATCTCATCTGAAAGAAAGCTTTTCTCACTTTTCCGTACTAGTGTATTGCTTCTCGGTACATCATATATATCGTCAATATCATGTTCTAACACAGAAAGATCATCAGCAGTATCATAAGCATTTTCACTTTGTTTTGAATGGCTCACAAATGACTCGCTATGAGCTTTTGGGACATCATAATTGCCTTTTGGTACATCATAATCTTCCATAGATTCATTAATAGATTTCTGCTTTTGCGGAGAATCATACATGTCAAGTCCTGAATCTGCCGAAGGTTGTTTATGATGATTAAAAGGTAAAGGGTGAAGTCTTGAAGGAGGCACATCATAAAAATCATGTGGAGAAATATCCATGCTTGATCGAGCAGAATCGGTCATACTCTCCTGGTTCGAACCCTGACATCTACCACTACTTTTATTTGAAGCACTACTCGATGAAAAGGACTCATTGGACAAATGTGAAAGATGGGACAAGTTTGACATGATGCTTGAACGATTTGATAACGATGTCGGAACATCATAAAATTCTGTCGGAAACAAATTTTGTGGGGTCATCATTTGATTATTGTCATTATTGTTGTTTTGTTGAAAGACTTTCTGTTGTGGTGGAGTATCATAATCCACTTGATCAAAACTTTCGTGCAGCCTTGACGGTTTATCGTAATCTTCCTGCCCTTCTACAATTTTAGCACTTGGGTGTGATGGTGGTACGTCATAATCTTGTGTTGGCATCTCGGGTGTTTGGTTAAGACTTGATTGATTTTCAACCTGAAAAGACAAAAAAAAATATTACTATGGATGGAAAAAGGTTCTAAAACTGATTTGATAGACAAATTTAACAATACCTACCGCTACCTTGACGATGTCTTTTCCGTTAATAATTCAGATTTCTAAAAATACACTTCCGAGATTTATCCAAAGGAATTAACTTTGAATAAAGCCAATAACAATAGTCTCAAATGTCCATTTCT
>JAULBM010123385.1:0-18644 GCA_032357055.1 Geukensia granosissima | reverse complement strand
GATTAAAATGTGAAAAGTTTACGGACGGACGACGGACGCCAAGTGATGACAAAAGCTCACATGGCCTTTGGCCAGGTGAGCTAAAAAACTGTGTAGATCTCGGTGGAAGCTTTAAGTCCATTGTAGAATACCCATGTGAGAGATCAAAGTGCATAAGGGGGCCTGGGTGGCCAAGTGGATTGGGTAGTAGAGTTAAACTTTACTGTACAGATCACTATAGCCTATCACCTTACAGCGTAAGTTTTTGCCTATCTTTGTACCATACAAAAACGGGTTGCGTTAAACTCGCATCGAATGTGATAAGATTTGTCATTTACCTGCCCAAGGTTGTTGTTCTCTCCGGGAACACTGGCTTCCTCCACCAGTAAAACTGACCATTGTTAAACCCCAATCAAACAAAAGTGCATAGTTCAAATAGACAAGACAAATTTTAAACAAACTTAAAGATAAAACGAAATCAAAAGAAACAAGGGCTTTGAATCCATGAATTCCTTTGCAAAACTGGAGTCGGATCAGGTATTCAAAATTATATATTCAAAGTTTTTCATGGGAACTAATTAAATGTAACAATTCTGACGTCCCTATGCCATTCAGAGTTAAAGATATTTCTACGGTCGTCTTCTATATATATAGAATATAGTGTTATAATCATTTTATAATTGACTTAGATGAAAGCATTTGACATGCGAGAGGCTGCTATCAATATTGATAACCAAATGTCACAAAAACATGTAGGACTCCTGTCATAAGCAGTGTATAATATATTACAAATTCTAATTGTAAATAACATGATTCTACAGTTTCAGCAGAAATTAACTGCATTAACTGAATTATCATTATGTGTTTTGTTTAAGATAGTTTGAACACACAAGGTAAAACAACTACTTTTTGAAAAAAAACCTTAGAAAATTTTAATGATCCGTAATAAGCTTTTTTTCGTGTATTTATTGATACGAGTCAATATGTTTAGTTTTGTTGTAATTTATATAGGCGAAAATCTTGGAAACACTTTTCATATTTTATCCTGGAAATGGACTTTCACAATTTTAGTTATACTTAGCAAGTGGGTGGTTCTTTACAGATTCCTAAAAGAATTTGATGTAACCAGTTTTACTGTCCGTGCTAAGCCCGATCTCCTATGCAACATAGGAGAGTTTATATGAGCAGAGGTACTACCTTGCTATAGAGTAACTGAAAGAATCCTACACCCAATACATTTCTCAATACGAATTGGTGCAGTAATTGGTTTTCTTATTTTATATTCATCATAATTCACTAAATCTCTTAATCAACAGATTAGCTAACTATGTGTTTGTTTATGTAACTCCATTTAAACATACGTTATAATTGGCACAGCTGTCTCTACAGAACTTAGATGAGGAAGCTCCATCCATCATCATAAAAAAGATTTACAGAACTAATCTGACACCAGTTTTGTTTGAAATTGTGCATTTGGACAAAATTTGATTATATTCTTAATCTTCATTTCTTATGCAACTTTTGATGATAACAAAGTTTAATTATATTAGAGAAATCAGAAGACGGAATCTTGTCTTTGAAAATGACAAGGCTCCCGTTAAGATTTGTAGCGATATTTACAACATTAGTCATAAATTGGGCAAAATTAAAAAAAAAAAAACTGGCTTTTATGATAAAATAATTTGTTCTTTTAAATGACCAAAGTTTGATTTATATCGAATCAAAGCAGCAATCTAATTCTGTTTTTCCAACAAACGATAACACTTAAAAACTACAACATAAGGAAACATTTTGCGATTAAAAAATCACCTGTGAAATTGTGTTCAAGATATTTATATTAATTTGTGGACGTAAAATTGACATTAACAGCTTATAATGGCGTCTTTATACATGAAGGTCTGTACTTGACATCTAAATAGACTTGTCAGTTAGTTCCGACGACAAGAGCATTGGAGACTCCAGGACGTAAGAAACTTGTCCAATCTTTCCAGTTTTTTCTGTATCTATAATATAAGACATAAAAATCTGATTAATACAGGTCTCTAGGATTGTGTTCCCATTCATCATTATACAGACGAAATTTATCTTATATTTTCTTATTCACTGACAGTTTCCTTTTGGCTGGCATTCGTTGCTAATACGTAAATGCATTTGTAAGATCGTGCAGGTTAATTTGACATAATCGTTAGGGCATGTTGCTCTTTATTCTTATAACATAAAAGGCCTAAAAAGGAAAACTCAGTGCCTGTTAACAGAGTAGATCTTTACCTGTGCATTTATAGAAATATATCATCCTACCATAAAACATGAACTTAGAAATCAGTGTTTTAGTAGAATTGTGTCATATTATAAGGGAACAATCGTGTAACTTGGCGATGTGGGTAAATGTTGTTTTTGTCAATCTTTGCACTTTGCTTCATATTCGATCAACCAATGAAATGGCTACCTTTCAAATTTTGAATACTATTTTTACCAATGAAAAATCCAGAAGATCCTGAATAAAGTCAACAGAACAGAGAGTAGAATAGTGTTTTGTCGCACTACTGTTAGCGATGGTAACAATACTTGATGATTAAAAAATCTGAAGTTTTCACCAAAACCACTCTTTTCTGATTTTTTACATCAGTACCCAAAGTAAGGCATTCAAAACATGAAATCGCAAGTTGCATTTTCTGCTGTTTTCAATGAGGAATGGGATATTTATTTTTTTATAATCCTTGTTCGATACGACGAATATTTCTATAAAATATAATTTTGTTGCTTACCTGCTCCCAGGAAACAGGATAAATCGTTCAAGAATTATTACCAGGATCGTTCATGGTTCAGATTTTCTGATGAACAATCGTTCACGAACCAGATTTCTCGATTAACCGGATAGTCCCCTGTATTAGTGATTGAACGCGTATCTTATCATTTTGTACGCCGCAACAATACGAACTGTAGCTTTTAGAGTCCCTTTCATGCATGCTTAGTTTTAATGTAAGTACAGTCTATATTTAGCACAACATTTATACGCTCATAAAAATTGAAAATCAAGACCATTAAACCAAATATCTTAGAGTTGAAGGAAGTGCCTTCTTTTTTGGTCCAACAGCTATATTAGTACATTGTGGCACCAGCTTTTACTTATTTCAGCTGGGTGGATGCCGCTGGGCTGTTCGCAGCAATTGGATTATTTGTCATTGTTTGCTAGTTAGTGTTTTTTCTGCCATTACATTTTTCCCTTTGAAAAGAGGCAGCTTAAAATTGAGCAATGACTTGTTTAAATTGATACTGAAAGATTTAAATTGTACCAACTACAAGGCGAGAGTAAGATTTTACAGAGAAATGGGTATACTTTTCGCATGAAAACATCAAATTGTCTTATTTCGATCTGGTCCTAAAAAGGAAACCTCATCCCTATGAACCTCTATTTAAACATATCTCTCATATTACTGTACAGTGTTCAGGGGCGGATCCAGGGTGGCCAAAATGATAAAAAGAAATGATTAGTTTAGGGTAAATTTTGGTCTTTATCTATACTAGAAATGGAGAAAATTGATGAATCAACAGACCCACAAAAAGTGCCCCCCCCCCTTTTTCAACAAGCCTGGATCTGCTTCTGGTGTAAAAAAGACTTTTCATGGGGGTGTATTGGACGAAATTTTATGGTTTTATTATTTGTGTCGTTTGTCACGATTAACGTCAAAAGCACGCGCATGAAAATGAAATGTCAGTTTTATTCGCAAACCAACTCTGTAATACTTCACTACTTGTGGGATATGCAAATGAAATGTCGCTACATTAGCATATTAATTCCATGAAATCTGTAATGGGGGAATTCCTCTCCATTATGGGTATTTCTTCTAATTGTTATTTATTAAGCAATCAAAAGGGCACGTGCATTCACGCAACATTTTATTGCGAAAACAATCCCCGATTACGAAATTTAAATGCAGGGTGATCTTTCATTGAAAATCTTCAATGCCATACCGGCGATTGGGAACAAAGAGCATTAGAAGTGGTGTCGTTACATTTCTCAGAAGACGAAAACATGAAAATAATTGATCATAAACATTTCTGTTCGAACCACATAAAATATCACTGTCTGTTATGAGGATTTTCAAGGACAATTAGAACATTTGAAATATCACTACTGATTACCAGATGATAATTTGCAAATAAAACAAGTTGCATATATAAAAGCGTTCTTATGGAAAGCAAAGACATAAATGGTGTCATTATTGAATGGGAATGGCATTAAAAGAACTACCTTCGTCTGCGAACATCAATGAGCGATACAAATTAAAAAATTATCAAGTTTTTCATCTTCAAAACATAAATGGGAAAGTTGAAGTGTGATGTTGTAGCTAGGTAAATGATACCATTTTTCTTGGCTTATCAGCCTGTCTTTATCTTTTTGACTTGTCTTTGAACATAAATATCAGTCTTTTTTACCACTTGTCAGGTAACCAAGACAGAAAATCAATGCCACTTTCTAAATTGTTTTAGAATTCTAAAATAACCTTGATTCTGGTGATAGTAATGTGTTGTAAAATTAATTAGGTTCGTTTGTAAAAAGATAATACATTGTAAAATAACTCTTGTCTTTGATGTTTTTATCTTGTCATCGGATGACACGAACGAGTATTTCATTCATTTTATTGAAACTTGTAACCTGGATTCTCAAGGTTTATTTTTCCGGGATTATAATGGCCACTGCATGTTGACCCTGGTTTAATGTTTTATACAAAAAGCCTGAGAGTTGACGTGTTGGGCCAACAAATTCTCGAGTTTATTAGCAATGTTAATGCATTAATGTAACATAGTTTATAAAAATAATGGAAATATGAAATGAGAGACATTAATAATAAAAAAGTAGATACTTTATGAACAGACAACTTTGCATGTCTTTTGGAATTTTGGAATTTGTTGATTAAGTTAATCCGAATTAAATTTAACATAGTGTGAACGCAATCGACTTAATCCACATTTACCTGAGTTAATCCGGTTTACTTGTGTAGAGTGAACAGGCCCTTAAGGAGGTAACATACAACCAAGGGAAATAACTCTTTAAGATCATCTAAACGTTTTAATCCAGTAATATTTAATATAGAAATTTTTGCATCTCAGTGATCAAAAATTACTATATATCTATTGAAATAATTCCAGAGAATTGTGTGGTTCAAATTTCTTGAAATTTTCCTGTTTTCCTTCTTTCATCAAAGTAAATGTCTAAACAAAATATAAAGAAAATTAAACGAGTGGAATTTATTTTATTGATGGTGTAAGGTACCCCCTTGATTAATACATTCATGCATCAAAGTATATAATGTATAAGTTCACGTTCGGCCGTTTCAAAATTACTTTATCACAGATACAAAGAACTATATGTGTAAGAGAATTGTTGTTTAGAATTAATAATTCTGATTTAATTTCCATTTACCACAAAATTATCATGAATCCATCCATCATCAATTTAAACGTTTTATACTCTGAGCCATTTTGGACAGGAGATTGACTCTGGACCGGGTCAACGACTTCTGATCGCCACATTACAAACAAGCATATGACAAATGTATTATGTCGAAATTATTTTGTAGGTATAATATATATTTAATAAGCTATAATAATCTGGTATTTTATCGGCAAAAATATGATGACTGATATCTTTCTGAAATGAAATATCCCATTAGCGTTTTATAGTTTCTGATGAAAACAATTAAGTGAAATCTAAACAAGACCAGACAAGTCGATAAAGACAAGATTCATAACTCTTCGTTCAACACATATTGACTATCTAAACTTGGCTAAATCTTGTCTACTTGCACTGCTTATTTATTCCTTGAGTTGTCAGTCGTTCAGTTCCTCTGACTTGATTTAGGGCAATGGAACTTCATTTCTGGACTGTATAGACAAAAACACTTCACAAACCTGGCAACCGTTCCGGAAATAACTCGTCACAAGAAAAATGTTAGTTATTTTCAAATATTCTACACTGCGTTTTTATTCGTTGATTTTCCTTATTAACTTTTATTTATTAAAATATATTTTCTTTTGTTCTAACTTTCCACTTTTATACTTATACCGTAGGATTTGGCTTACTATTTCGAATTGTTTGGATTTAAATACTTCTTTACTCTATTTGGATCTCGCGATCGGACTTGTTTTGGGGTTGAAATGTACCTATATATTACAACCAAATGTACCTATATATTACAACTAAATGTACCTATATATTACAACTAAATGTACCTATATATTACAACTAAATGTACCTATATATTACAACTAAATCCATCATATTTATTCAACATGGGTAAAGTAGTACTAATTTATTTAACTGTTTTTTTATATCAAACCACATGTATGCGTGAGATATACGTTGTCTTGTCCACGCCACTGTGTTTCTCTAGAAGCGTTTACTGAACGAATCAGAGTGCCAAAAAAATGACAATTATAATGGCATTTTAAGCTTGCATTTCGTCCCTGTGTATAAATTCTTTGCATCACAAATCGACCGATAATCTTCATAAACAACCAGATGCTTCTAACATGCATCTATACCAAAATTATATCATTACAGGACACAGAAATGCAATAGAAAATAATTAATTTATTGAAAAGACGACCTGAAATCTAATTTTGTGACAAGTGATCCAGCGTCACATGGCCACAACGTAATTACCAATATCAAGAACATTCAAATCCGTTTAACATATCACTTAAACAGATCCCTAAAATAAATTAAAAATTACCAGCAACATACCTCAATTATAAGTAATATTAACACTGCCAGAGACATTTATGTTTATGCATGCCCCATCTGAACACATTGATAATTCATCAATACATGAAAACATTGTGGAAGCATTGATGGGTAGTTAGTGAGGAGGGAAAAAAACAAAGTTAAGAAGGACATCTCGGGGTCGAAAGAAAGTTAGAACGGAAGGAGCCTTCCTACACTACATGTATCGTAGATCTCATTACAGCGCGAGTATAATCGAAAGTTTTACTGTTGAACCATGGGAGGATTTTTGAAGGATTTTGGTCCCTTTAGGATCGTAACGTTTAATATGCAATTCTTTATCATAAGGAATTAATGTACAATGGGAGACATATAAGGCGATAAATACAGTATATTATAGAAGCACTTTGATGAGCTTTGAGGGGAATTACAAATAATAACGCACAAAACTGATGAACTATCATTGAGTGCTATGGTCGGTGTTTTCTTCTGTTAGGTATATACCTTCACCCTTACACTGAAAGAAAATCTATTTAAAATGAATAGGCAGGCTAGTAAAGATTTGATTTAGGCTCGTGAAATTAGTATTGACTAGATAAAGACTAGTCAAATGACTTTTCCATAGTACACTGACAAGTATTTGACTAAAAAGCCTAGTACAAGTGATAATTTGGGAAGTCATCCTATGAACAGTTGAATTGACTAGTTTACCTGGTCAAATTTACTAGTAAATTTTATTCTTGCAGTGTGCAATATCAGACAAACAAGCACAACGTTCAGACATAAACTGCAAACCCTTTTCACATCCGATACAATTAAAGAGAATGCAATTATTGAAACAATTTATAAAACAGTTCATTAAACAGAGGAACAAGTACAAATTTTACTATTATCGTAACAAAACATACCGAAAATCAGGAATTTTCATTATATTAATACACGGATATGCCAAATCAAAATAGTTTGCAAAATCAATTAGAACTTGTGTTTTGTTTGTCAATTAAAGCCATTTTATTGGAAACAAAATGCTGCGTTAAGGGTCGTGAAGTACAAAGGCAAAACTGAATGCTATCGCCCTAACCTTTCTACTGTTTAACGTGTTTAACGCACGGTTCTAATAAGAAAGCTAAACTTTGGAGGAATGAAGATAAAGCTGTGAATGTCTATCGATAATGGTCAATAAAAGTAATTATCGTTGTTCTTGAATTTGAAACTAGAACGATTTCTGTTTTCATCAGTACAAATGCATCAAAAATACATGTATAAAAAAAAGCCCGAATGACACACTGCCATCAGATTGAAATTAGATCTCCGCACTTGCTCCCTCTTTTTATTTGTTTTTTCCCTTGGTCGCGTCGTTGAAAAAAAACATAAAAAGGTAGAACAAGTACGGAGATCTAATTATCTTACACTGACAAAACAAACCAATATACTCGCCAAAAACCCGCAATAGCAATCTATATAATATAACGATACTTGCTAACTCTTGTGAGGACGATCGTTAATCTTATAAAAATTAACCAATAATAAACAACAATGCATGCCCTATATACAACCTCCAGGGATGACTTTAAAATCCCTTTTAGTAGAATTCATTGCTGGTAGTAAAGATAGTATTTATGTACACATTGATGGGGAACTTAACCACTTTTAAACAAGATAAACGACATTAATAAGAGCGCTACTCACTACTCACTATAAAACATTTCAGATTTTTTAGTATTCTGGTGTCAGTGAGAGAGTACAGGTTAAGAAACGCCGCTAACAGACCAGGCAGATTCAAGACCTGTGTTTAAAAAGAACAAAAAGAAAGAAGAAACGAAAGAAACTCGGATTTCATGAACTTCTTTACAAAAAAGGACATACAGGTGTCCTAGAAGGTGGACCTCTGTCCTGTACGGCACTCTAAATGGAACAAACTCTCCACCTGATTATGTTTTACATGTACTTTAAGGGTATTCCAATTGATTTTTTTTTCACCTTATTTTTTGTAAAACAAGTAAGGCTATGTTGTAATTTGAATGTTTTTAATCTCAGATTTTGTAAATTTGTTCGAAATTTTGGTCCGTGGGCCAAGTAAAGAATTTTGTCAACAATTCATTTGCTATACACGTTTAATAAAAAAAAATGACCAATGACTTTATGAAATTATTTGCTAGACATCTATGTATGTTGTTTGTTACCGTTTCATGTCACTGTAGAACTATCATGCCAGCAGAGTTAAGATAAACCCTGCGATGATCACTATCAATTTTATCAATATGATCACTGACTTGTGTTCAAATGAGCTGGATCTCCTTGGTATAGACAGAGACATATAATACATTGTATTATATGTCTCTGGTATAGAACTTAATTTGATCGTACAAGACAGGCATCACTCAAATATTGCACTGCACGGTTTTAGTGTAGGGAGCATTAGTTACCCGATAATCAATGTTTACGGTTTTAGTGTAGGGAGCATCAGTTACCCGATAATCAATGTTTAACAACTGTTCTTGGTGTCACACATCAGAAACAAACAAAATCAAATGTTGTCTATATCGATTTAGAAATCGATGGTAAAATATGATAAGACATTTAAATCGAAGATGTCAAACACACAGACTTCTGCACGTTTCATTCACAACATCACCTCTAAACCCTTGTCAGGTGACGTAATAACCACCAGACTCATCTACATTGATTATGATCCAAGATTAAATTAAAATATCATGCTACATTTATGGTTCTATCTTGTAACTGTTTTAAACACCTGTCGCAAGCACCAAAAATGGTATTTTTACACAACTGTTCACTTTAGTTCACTTGATTGTAACTGTTGTTGAGTTCACGGCGGGTTTTGTGATGTAACAGCCATTTCAACTGCATGAATTCTGCTTCCCGAAAAAAATTGTTTGATTTAATAAATTTAATAATAACTGCCATTACTTGATTATATATTTGCAGGTAATATCTTCTCAAGATATAGGTCAATACAATATACCACAGACACTTACTTTAAATAAAGCAAATCAGGACAGCAGCAACTGCCCTTCTTTCTTTTTCACAACGTTAAATCAAAACTTAAATATACGACAAGAAAGACGAATTCTCATTCCCTATTGTAAATTTTCCTTTCCTTGACGTGCACCTCACTTTTTGCTCCTTCATACATATTTCTTAACTTATCCGTCTTGCCCGTGTATGCAGCAGATTTTAATTAACGTAATCTTTGTATTTCCATTGCATCCATTTAATGATATACATTGTCTGATAACTTAATGCATGAAATATCGCCACTGGACGTTAAGTATCAATCATTCAATCATTAAGTCAAGGATTTTGTTAACATAAATGAGGTTCCATCACAAATATAAAGAATTTAATTTTGCACCAGTAGAAAATTGATAAAAAGGGGAATGTCATACCCAAACTTTCATGGAAATGTTATAAAGCTCGCAAATTTAAACACAACCCCTTGGCACTTGTCAGATACTTGAATGAACTACATAAAAGTTATCTTTATAACATTATTTTGTGATCCTTAGATATTGTCTTCTTTGGTATTAACATTGATTCTCTGCTCAATACTTTACACCAAAACTAATTGTAGTCAATATTTTGTTAAATTTTTGTCTGTGCATGCTATCAATGCACTCGAGGTCGCAGTGGGTTCGATCCGAGTCAAACCAAAGACATTAAAATTGGTTTTTGCTGCTTCTCTCTGCTAAGCACGAAGCATTAAGGAGTAAGAGCAAAAACTGGTAGGCCCAGAGTCAGAATAAGGTGCCTGGGTAAAGTGGAATGTCTTCATGTGGACTGTTGCTTTCTTGAGCTAGCACGTTAAAGGTCTGGTTCAGCGTGTCGGTCTAGTACAAAGCGGGATTCATTTATCATCATTCATTTACATGCTCTTCTCCTCATGTCTCACTATACGGTTCGGCGTTTTCCATTGAACTCAATGTTAAAAAGCAATGTTCAAGGATTTGGCCTGAACACATACGGGTACCGATGCACACATGTTATACCTCGTAGAAAAGGAAATAAAGACAATTTTTAAAATCAGTTTCAAAAATATGGTCATGAGCGTTAAATTTTTTCACAAAATCTTTGTGATTGAAGTGTCAAGAAAATCCATGTTTTGATCATATGAATATTTTTCCATGGCCTGTTTACTGATATCAGTACAAACAATTCGTACACCAAGAACACTTTTACCATAAATTTCCAGTAACCACATATATTTAGCTCTTGAATAACATATCACCTTTACATTAAAAGGTACATAACTATCTTTTAAATACATAACACCCTGCCAGAGCATTTCTTATGTTTTAAAGGAACTATTGTGTCCAGGTGCCATTCCAGGTAAACTGTATAGTGAGACCTTTACAGCACAAGCGGTTGTTTAAGAGAGTAGGCCAAGTACTCACTAAAACTTCACTAGTTTCCATGTCTTGTGGAGCTTTGATTTCTATCATTGTAGAAACATCTGGTTGTTGTAAAAGGGTTGCTGGGGTAACAACAAGTTCCTGTGGTGGCATTTCAATCACTTCAAGTTCCTGAAAAGCTGTGACAGACTCGGGTTGTAGTGGAGGGGTGGCTATTGTACCAGATGTGGTCAGGATATCATCTACAGATACTCTGCTTGGTTCATCTACAAATTTAATGAAAAATGGATATGATGTTTGATGAATATCAGAAAATGATATACATGTAATCATATAATGCAAAAATACAATGAAAATTTCAAATATGACAATAGAAAGATATGAGATAAATTTATGTCAAGGAGACTACAAGACATTTCTCAACAGCTATCAAAACTTAAAAATTCTACAGTTCTCTGTAAAGCATTTTACAAGGGTAGAATATCATTCCTTGTGACAAGCACAAAATGGTCCTGTTTAAAAACTGAATAAACAAATTAACCAACAACCTGACTTAACATATCTACTACCTGAAATTTGATTGCTGAATGTTAATAATTTTTTTTAAGGAGAACAGTGGCAATATTGCTGTTTTTATTTTTCATCTTAAAGTCTTAGTCCACTTGTCTAGGGAGGGTTGGGATCCCACTAAACTAGCCCAACCCCACCACATATCATATGTGACTGTCCCATGTCAGGAATTGTGGACACAGTTAAATCTTTGTGTTATATGTTCTACAACATGTAAAATAGTTTTATTTTACATATAAATGTTTTCTATTTGGGGGGATTAAGAGCTTTTCACAAGGACTGGTATTCCACCCTTGTTAAAGGCCCTGAGGAGATCTCAGATTAGTTAATTCCTATGTTTTTCTTGTGGTTGGATTGCAGTCTCTGACATTCACCTCATATCATTTCATTTTTAAAGTAAGGCAGTCTATGATTGATTGATTGAATGTTGCTTAACATCCTGTGGCATATGTTTCATGCATATTCAGCACTAGAGCATATTAATGAATGGTTATGATGAATGGACCCTGCTTTGTACTACACCAACACTCTAAGCCAGATTTTTAATGTGCAGGAAGATATGCCACAATTTACCCAGACACATTTTTCTGACTCTGGGCTGACCATTCTTTGCTCTTACACCTAAATGCTGCATGTTTAGTGGAGAAGCAGAAAATATCAATTTTAATGTCTTTGGTTTGACCCCGCCAGGGATCAAACCCATGACCTTCTACACTTGAGGCGAGCACACTACCCATTACACCACAGAGACAGTAAGTCTATGATAATATATGACTGTACAAATATATATCACAAGAGTTTACAAACTTTCAATTACGATTAGACTTATAGTGAACATCTGATTGCTCCTAGCAAGATCTGTAACATTAATATCATATGAAAACTTGTAAATAGAATGATTGATGATTATAGCAAAACCTTTTTCCTCAGCTGTGAAAATAATATATCATCAGATATATCAAATCATTAAACTTCATCCATAATTAAGAACAAAATTACACAAATATTTTCTTACTTTATTTGTTATATAACTGCTTGACTTTATAAATAATATTTGAATCATATTTAAACTAGTTAATATTTTTAATCTGGCAATTTTATTAAAAACTTTCCACTTATTCCTTACTTACGGATATTTACAAGAAACGCAATACTGACCATGCTGATCTTGAATCCTGTTGTGGTTGTCATCCAAGTTGTCTCCCCTGCCTTCCTCTTCAGACTGACTATCCTGTTGCTGGAAATTGATTGGTCTTTCCAAATTAAAGCAAGCTGGCATAGGAACAACTAGGAAATCATCCTCGCTGTCATTGTAAATATCATATGAGCTGTCACTCAAACTGTCGCAATCCTCCTCCAAGTTATCTAAAAATAAATACAAACTCACAAACTGTATATATCATTTAGGCCATGATAGTTACTAAAAATTTATAACGTGTGACAGATCTTCCTCTTTTTTGCCCGTAACGAGTCTGATGAACGTAAGTAAAGAAAAGCACTTTAAACACAGTTAAATGTAGGACACTTTAAACATACCAGTGTTAGGATTTTTTAAAGTGTCTGTATTGAAGTAGTGCCAACTGGAAATCAGACACTGTGTGTAAGTTTGCTCATAATAATTGACTGATTGAATGTCATGAATGTTGCTAAGCAGTCACATAAATACAGAACTTTGTTTTGTCTTTTGGTTTAGAGTCTTGTCTCTTTGAACTATGCACTTCTGGTCTCTCACATGGGTATTCTACACTGGACTTTAAACATACCACTGTTAGGATTTTGTAAACTCCTCAAATAACCATGATCCCTAACATCCTCCTCATCTTCTGTTGCCTCCTGAGGTGACATATTAACTACCTCCACGCTACTGCTTCGGGATAGTATTTCTCTCTCTACCTCCTCAGTTCTCTGAGTTGTCTCCCTTTCTTCTGTTTGAATCACTTCCGTTCTCTCATTCAAAACTTCTGTAGATATAAACAGATTGCCAGTAAGTGCATTTTCCTGCAAAAACTTGACGTCACTATTTGGACGTCACAATGACAAAGAACGCCATTTACACCGATTGATCCGAGGTCATTCGGACAAATTCATTCATGAAATGGAATGTGTAATACCTCTATTAATACAAAAGAGAAGAGGTGTTATGATAATAATCACTGGGAAAGTGGTTAGGGATGAGTATTGTAAACGCAAAATCGTATCGTGATATATGGATATAATACCACCTTATCATGATACATATTGATACGTACCTACACCTCATATAAGGCAGAAATCTGTATCTTTATGTATAAAAATATGTTATTTGGTCATATATTTCACTTCTTTATTTCCACATTAGCTAATTTCAAGCATCTTGATGTTAAACTGTCTAAATATTTATCGTACTGGAAAGTATCTATACGCAAGATTTTGTACCAGTGCACCGGTTTTGTTAAAAAATACCGAGATATATCGATATACAGGTATATCGTTACACCACTAATAGTGGTACCACTCTTCTAAGTCTTATTCCTATAACTTTGTTTCTGTTTATAAAGGACGTTGGCTGTATAAAGGATGTTAGCTGTTCATGTTCAGACATTTTTGTCAGATTTTTGAAACTTCTCGGGTTTTATCCATTTAATAGAATATATAAGTTTCGCCCATTGACCACCACTTTTCTTTTTATAATTCCATTAAACACACTGTAAATGTCATTTGAAAAGTTTTTTAATGAAATTCTTGTTATTTCTTCTAGGGTTTTGATATAGAGAACCTACAAAGTCAGAACCTATGAAAATTCAATTCAAGAGAATCCATTTTCCTGCAAACTCTTTATATGCATTTGTCTTGTAAACAAGCAGATGCCATGGTCTTAAAGAAATTGACTTCTGTACCTCAATAATGAATCCAAAATATAATTTAGAAGCTAAATAGTAGTTCAATTTCTTCATGAATAGAAATAAGAAAAATAAAATTAAATACCAAGTACAATTTCTTTTTCTTCCTCAACATAAATTAGTGAAATACATCAGTAATTAAAAACAAAAAAATGAAATGCTATAATTTTTTTTATCTAAATACATATCAAATGGTAATTACTTTTGAGTTTTATAAATTCACAGATTTTACCTTCTGCATTTTCAAAATGCTCTTCCTTTGTTGGTTCGACCATTTCAAATGCAATCAGGTCAGGTCCTCGCACATGTAAAAATCCTTGCCTGTCGCTGAAATCAGATTCGTCACTTTTCCCAATAGATTCATATTTGTCACTGGTTTCAAATTTCTCCTGGTTCTGAGGTTGATTTTCACTTATTTTTTCCTCATAATGAGACTCATCATTTTTAACGACTGCAGCGTCACGGCTCAGCAGTTGGTGCTCCTGCTCATTATCTGAAGTGTGTCTGTCCATCTGTTCACAAACAAATTCCACCATCTTATCAGCAATTTCTGCCACACTGTCAGCTACAACTATTTTAAGATTTTCCTCATCATGATTTTGTTCATCTGTACTTCTGTCAACATAAACATCTTCATTTGACTTAAGGCTGGTCTGACGTGGTTCAAAAAGAAAGTCTTCCTTTGGTTTAATTTGTACCTCTGGCTCAGGAATCTGTTCATATTCACTATGCTGGTGCTGAAATATAATCAACAGAATATTGCATTGCACAAAACATGTAAATGGGGAACATAAACAACAGGTCTCAGTTGTTCAAAAGTTTTAACTTTTTCCAATGCCTTTTTTAGTCACTGATCAGTATATTTTTAGGAAGACTTGCACTCAAGCTCCAGTGAGGACTAAAATAATTATTTCAGACCATCACCTACAGAAATGTATTTATCTTTGGTGCCACAACACATAGAATATAATTGGTAGAAACCATCTACAGAATTTGTATGAAGTGATAAGAAATTACTGAAAAGATACTACCCACTCATAGAAATTAGACTTTCTTAAACCCCCTCAACCAAGAAAAAGCAATTTATTAAAGTACAGCAACCCATAGAAAAAAATTTTTTTAGCTGCAATGACACAGCCCCCAGATACAACCTGTAAAAAATCAGTGTGACCAAAGCATTGTTGCATGAAGTGAACTGCACAAATCACACATTTGAGAGCACTTTATTGTTTAAATAAAATCTTATTTGTTGAAATATTTATAATCTGAAGTCCTTCCCCAACTTGATTATTTGGGTGATTTTGAAACAAGGTGTATCTAATGTTATCCACCATTTACATGAATTGTGTTTATTGTATAATTAACTCATTCATTCATTGACATGAGGGAATGCTTTAACTGAAGTATATGATTGGATGTTATTCAGTAATTATTCATGTAGTTCATTTCCAGCATTCAATTGGGTTCTTTGATTTGTAATCTCTGTCACCCAATATCTATTCTATCTTTCGATTGGTTCCATTCATCGTCATGTATGTATGATTTGGGTATTTCCGTTTGCCCAGCTCACTACAATGCTTTGGTGTTAATGATTTTTTACCAGTTGTAGGCAAGATTTGCTTATTTTACATATATATATGTTTGGCTTGGTTTGATCCAATGTTCATCTCTAGGCATGTTGCTAGGAGTGAGATTTATCCCTTAATGACAGCTTTGTGAAGACTTCTTGTTTCAATAATTTCCTTCATTTCCTTTATAGATAGGGTATGGTCTTCATGGTTATACCTGATATCTTCTTTTTTATATTCAAGACAACTTGATAGAACTTACCATATTTTCAGTAGTTTGTGCTTGTTGAACAACTTTGAACGTTTCCTCTTTTGTTGGTTCAAGAACCTCTCTAGGTTCAACAATGATATCACACCAAACACGGTGGCCGAATGATCGATCATGATCAAACATTTTCCAATGGCTCTGGTAACGACCTGAAATAAAGATCAACAAAATAATTATCAAATTTAACTCTGTTGCCAATGGAGAAATGATAAAACAATTGCCAACACTACGACCAATGGATAAAGTATGAGAACATTTGCCCAAAGAAGGTCTTTTGGTCCTACAGGTTGCTATAGAAGCTTTCATTATGACAGGATACTAATTAATCTAAAGATCCATTATAGTTACGGTAAATTAATGTTAAACTTTCCTATTGATGGCAGATAACCTGGTCGTAACCTGTCGACATAAATTTAAATATTTTGTATCCAACGAAGTGTTGATATTACACTGAGGAATATATTTCTCTTCCTTTTAATGCAGAGGTAGACAAAGCTTGGTTTGGACTCCTTTATTTAGATTGTTTTGGTTCTGATATTGCGCTTATTAATTTTCATTGTTTTTTTCAACAAAATTTCTGCTAACATTTTGACTTCGAGCACTGCTGCCGAGTTTCCAATCAATAAAATGGCCGTACAGTGCATCAAATTGCCACTGGTGTATTATGATACATTTATTTCTATTTCCGTCACTACTGTATGAATCATTATACAACATTTTCTCTGTGGCCAATGAATAAAACTGATTTAAAAACTCTGCCCACAGAATCAATCGTGATTGCATATTTTTGAAGGGTTCAATTGTGACTTCACAATTTAACAGCACTCAAGCACAGAAATATGTTACTATGTAAGGTAAAACTTAGAGAGCACAATCTTACAGCAAATTTGGCTAAGAACCTCCCAACTCAATCTCTGAAACAGAGAGTATAGTACTTCCTTCATCAGACATATACATCTCTGCCATATATGTTCCGAAATTGCTTGCCTTGATTGTGACGTCAAAATAGTTTTGACGTCAAGAAATTATTGTGTCACAAGCAGGTATGACTGCCATGAAAGGAAGCTCACACAATGGCCTAATCACATATGGCAGAGTCGACTACTGGGGATTTTACTGGAAGCTAGGATTCTGTTTTGGAGACTGCTCCCAACTTCACCAAAAAATCTTCAAATTTGACATATTATACTCTTATAATCCAATAACTAATTCATCACTGACCAATGGGCAAAATATTTTCTTAAGTAGGGTTTATTGAAAAGGATCAAACCTGGTTTTTCTGGAGCAACCAATTCCACAGTTACCTCCCCTTCTTCTCCTGGTCTGAGTAAAGGGACAGTCACTTCGGTCTGTACAGTCGGTACACAGTCATATACTACTTTCAACTGAAACAAGATTATTCATTTTTACTTTACTTTGTTGTACAGTTTCAAATTTTATATGTTTGGGTTGCTTTTACCTTTTAAATGCAGATATTTTTTACCTTTTAAATGTGGATATCTTTTACATTTGGATATCTTTCACCTTTTTAATGTGGATATCTTACCTTTTAAATGTGGATATCTTTTACCTTTTTAATGTGGATATCTTCCAATTTTTTAATGTGGATATCTTTTACCTTTTAAATGTGAATATCTTATACCTTTTAAATGTGGATATCTTATACCTTTTTTTACTTTTACCTTTTAAATGTGGATATCTTTTACCTTTTAAATGTGACTATCTTTTACCTTTTAAATGTGGATATCTTTTACCTTTTAAATGTGAATATCTTTCACCTTTTAAATGTGGATATCTTATACCTTTTAAATGTGGATATCTTATACCTTTTTTACTTTTACCTTTTAAATGTGGATATCTTTTTCAGTTTTTAAATGTGGATAACTTTTACCTTTTAAATGTGGATATCTTTTACCTTTTAATGTGGACATCTTTTACCTTTTAAATGTGGATATCTTTTACCTTTTAATGTGGACATCTTTTACCTTTTAAATGTGGATATCTTTAACCTTTTAAATGTTGATAAATTTTTACCCTTGTATATTACTTTGTGTTTGTGTGTGTATGTGTGTGTGTGTGTTAAGTTTGTGCATCAAGTTATAAACTAAAATATCTACATACATTCATGTTTACATAGAATATACTGTAAATTCCAAAATCATTGTGTGTAAAAGTATTAGTAATCACAGATTTCATTTTTTGCATAAATATAGAATCTTACATTGTAAGCCGTTGATTATCATATTTCTACAGTCGAGATAGTTAAACCTTAAAATTTCG
>JAULBM010123274.1:0-18648 GCA_032357055.1 Geukensia granosissima | reverse complement strand
AAATTTCATTCATGACTTCCAGTTAGTTGAAAAATTTAGAAAATTATCTTTGATTTGATATATAATTGTCTATGGGTTTTTCATAAAACAAGATCTACATTTATGTGACAAAAGTACAATGTAGAAATGGGACCCCAACTTTAAGACGTCACATAAAAAACTGTGTTCAGCATCCAATATAGATTACAGAGAAAATCAAACCCGAGACACACGAACTCTGAAAACGAAAGCGAAAGGAGGTATTCCGGAAGGGTAAGCAGCTCCTGATTCACCTGCGGCATCCTTCATGTTTCTAAGTATAGCCACTAACACTGGTTAGTCAGATCCGGTAAAGACATTGAATTAAAGTTACGACAGCGGCTAGGTATCCGTTGACATTTTTGAAATGGATATTTCGTAACGACTACAGCCAAACTTAGTTTACCAAAGTCTTCTTCCCTATGGATAATTCAATAAAAAATCTTCTTGTTGTCTGATATAACGTGGTTAAATCAGGAAAAAAACTTTGATGGATCAGTCACTAGGTTTGTCTCTTTCAGAACTATATCCAATTACAGCACCCGCCAACCAAAATTGCCGCCTCAGCTGAACAAAGTTTAACAAAGAACCCTATGAGAATCTCATTAAAAAGTCTTCTATTGCTCTATTAGAACCAAAATTTTATTGAATGGTCACTACCAGTTGGTACCTTTCAGATTTGTATCTGATGACCACACCTGCCAATAGAAGGAGGCTGTAGTCGAAATAGTACCCTATGTGGATATATTAAAAAGTCTTCTCGTCTGGAACTACTTGCCCATTTCGAACTCTTGTGGAAATTGGAATGTTCACCGGGTAGGTCCCTTTCACAGGTGTATGCGATCTTCAGACCTGCAAACCGAATTGGCTGCCTCAGCCACAATAAATTTAAAATAATACTGTTTGGGTAATTCATTAAAATAATTTCGTCTTGAAGTATATGTTCAATTACAACCAATCTTTGGTAGATTAATCACTGGCTAGTTCCTTTTCAAACAATGACAGATGGTACGACCTGCAAGTAAATTGGCCGATTAACACAAATTTTAATTAGTTTATTTGAGGATTTTGTGGCTTGCTTCATTGGAACCAAATGTAAATCGAATGAATACAGTCATTTCTATCTAAGTTGAGCTCCCTTGAGCCTCTGGTTTTTAGATTATATCGATTTTTATATATATTGGTTCATAGGTGCAAAAATGATTTTGCAGGAAATGAGAATTTTTTATTTTTTCATCCAATTGTGATCTTTTTTCATTACATTGTCAAATGAGAACATTTTGAATATGTTCTAGGATCATCTTCTCTTTCCGGTAAGTTTGACGAAATTATCATGATAATTTTTTTTAATATGGCAAAGAACCTCAGTTAAAAAGTAATTTAAACAACAACAACATAACAATTATAATAATAAAAATAATGATTATATTTACAATAATAATAGTAAAATTATATACCTTGCTCATAACACATAGTCGATGTATATAATTGGACCAGCAAGGCCATTACTTATTTTTTTGTGTAACACCTTACGTATGTCAATATAACATAGCGTGACATACATTATACATGTTAGTTTATTACTGGTGATAACTTCATGCAGGTATTGTCATGAATTTTATAATGATACAGAAATATAGACATTTATTCTTTGAAAGTTAATACTCGAGACAAGCAAAAAGAAGAATAAAATTATCTAAAGTAAAAGGAATTAAATAATCCCTAAAAGACTGCGTTTTGTAATTTGAACCAGCTGTCCGAAACAGCGGGTACATTTTCGAGGTCAGTACATCAAAGCATTCTCTTGTTTTATTTGGTATTGTCTGCGTAGTTTGTATCGACTTCAAAAGTTTGGTTTTCAAAGTTTGGTTTTTTATATCGTTTTGTTACAGCACTGTCACTCTCCCAGGTTAGGGGGGAATGATTACTCACAAACATGTTTAACCCCGCTACATACTCTATGTGCCTGTCTCAAGCCAGGAACCCGTAATCCAGTGGATGTCATTGTTTTTATGTTTAAGCGTTACTTGTTTAGCATTGTTTATTTATTTGTCGATAATTGTTATATTTGAATATCAACACATTTGATTTTTGGGGGCTTTTACAGCTTGCCGTAGGGTGTAGAAATATGTCCATTACAGAAGGCCTTAAGGAAATCTGTAGAAGTTTGAGATATATACGTTTTGAATGGCTGTCTAATAGACAACTAACCACATCTCCCTTTTCAATATTAGTGTGGTTACGAAAGATGCAACTGTTTGAATAAATCATACTTTAGACATAAACTACCCCCCCCCCCCACCCCCCAAAAAAAAAAAAAAAAAAAAAAAAAAAAAACGTGTGTAAAGTGCACTGTCTGTTTCGATATAGATTAACTTTTGTCGGTATTTATTACTATAAATATTAATTATCGGTTATTGCAGACTATGCCAAGTTTAATTTTAATTGGGTAAAAATCGTTATTTATATTTATACAATGCCTCTCATGAAAAAGGAAACGTGGTTGAAAATGTTAAATATTAAGATATTGATGGAATGTTGAAATTAAGAATTATAAAATGTTTGCTGGAAGATGATAATATTTATATTGGCTTGGATTTGTTGAAAGTAAAAGTATCGGGGAGAAACGCACCACATTGTTCTAAAACGAACAGCCGAACATCTTGCTTTTTGGAAAGGACTTAAATGTAGCCTAAATAACCAGATTTTTTATGCTTAAATACATAAATCATCTGGGTCTTTAAACTATTTTTATGAGTTATTTCAGACTCATGAAATATAACTACAAGGCGGATGACATCCATTCAAAGTATTTTATGGGAGCAAAAGGACTTAGTTTTTGTATAGGGGTTTATGATATGCAGATAACAGGCGTTGTCCTAAATACATCTATTCAACTACAAAACTTGATCATATTCACTTAAAATTTTTGGCCATTCATACCAGATTTCTAATTTACCCAAATTCTGTGCACACTATAACTATTTTGTCCAAATGTCTGCACATAAATAATGTGAAACGACTTGAATAAAATCCTTTGTTTAACTGCAGCAGTCAGTTCTATCTGAGATGTCAAAATGAAATTTGGAAATGTGCGAACGTTTTTGAATGATGGAGTATAAAAACAACAACTTAGGTTGCTATTTGGCTAAACCCAATTATGTTTAACTGTTGTAAAAATTCAAAATATGTTTTAAGAAAGGGGTAAAAATATTGGAAAAATAGGGTGTGGCATTTTTTCGCTTTGAATTGGAATCATTCAAAACGTCTAGCCACCAAATATCACCCCAATACGAGTATTTTTGATAAAGATCTGTTTATGTAAAGTTTATAAACTATACAAAATGTAGGTATCATTTCTTTTTTTGCTAAGTATATTTCTGAAAATATATATGGAAATGAAAAGATATGGGATAAATATCAGAGAGACCACAAGAAACATATAGAACGTTTACAAATCTAGAGGTCTCGTTCGGGTTAAACAAAGTAAATTTTCAAATCTAGAGGTCTCTGCACGTGTATGCAGCGATTGTTAAGTTTTTAATGAACGCCATCTTTGTATTACCAACATACTATTTAGTCAAGGATTTTGTTACCATAGACAAGTTAAAACATGTACTATTTTCTATCATAGATATTAAGATATTATATTAAATCCAGTGTAGAATACCCACCTGAGAGATCAAAAGTGCATAGGTCAAAGAGACATGACAAATTTGAAACAAACTAAAATATAAAACGAAAACAAAAGGAATGGGAGTGGGATCAGGTGCTCCGGAAGCATCCCCTGTGCGCAACACCCGTAGTGAAATCCTTAAATTCTAATCCAGGTTAACATCAATCTGCGGAGAGGTCAATTTATTGTTGTATTACCGGTAACAGGTCCAAAACTCGTTGCTATACACTGATACCAAATGGATCAACCAATTCAAGATGGCGAGCATATAATTTTTGGAGAGACGATTTCAACCTTGTTGTAGTGATTTATGCAACAACAGCAATTCTCTCGTCCAAAAATCTTGATACTTGGAACAGGTACGAGATTACCGAATCAAATGCGAAACATAAATCCCGTAGGCAGGGGAAGTAGGAATATTGCCACCTAAATATGGGAAGTTGACAATAAGAAAGTTGAAGTCATCTCATCTGTCGTAAATCATAGAAACAATTTTTCCCTCTTGGTCAATTTCGAGGAATAATCTTGGTATGGAGCATATTTTGTTGAGTCTGTGGTTTCCTTAATTTTTGTTCCCTGGGATATATTTGGTCGATGTGCTCACTAAACGTAGGATTATTCAATGACAAAACATCGATATAGCGAAAAGTAAAATTAAACGGTCTGGCAAATTTCTTTTCACAGAAGTCCTTGAATGAATTCTGCTTCATGCGAGTACAAAGTTAGGCTTAACAAACAGAACATTGATAAAAACGAGATTACCACACCCAAACCTCTATGGAAATATAAATTAAGCTCGTAAATTCAAAGAAAACTCATTAGAACTTATCAGCTATCCATAAAGGTAACTCTTTAAAGATCGATGAATATTGTTTTCTTTGGAATTAACGTTGCCACTCTGCTCAATTTATATCAAAACTAGTCAATATATAATTAATTACATTTTTGTCGATTTTTATTTTTGGCAATTTGCACAATACCTTGTTTTTTTGACAATAAATGATATTGTTTGATTGATATCTTAGCTTAAGAGAACCAGAATTTTAACAGTTGTGTGTGGATTTTGAACTAGCTGGCAGAAACGGTGATTACTTTATCACGGTCGGTACATCATTTTGTCTCTTGTTGTATTTGTAATTGTCTGATTACTTTGTATCGACTTCAAAAGTAAAATCTAATGTACTTGGTTTTTAAGGTTTTGTTATGTCGTTTTGTCACACCATGACTCCCCCAGGTTAGGGAAGGATTGAGCGCCCACAAACATGGTTAACCGTGACACATACTTTACGTGCCTTTCCCAAGCCAGGAACCTGTTATCTGGTGTATGTCGTTGTTTTGATATTACTTGTTTTGTATTGTTTACTTATTTGACTAGTTATTGAGACATTTGAATATCATCACATTTTATTTTTGGTACCCTTTGCAGCTTACCTTATGGTGTGGATATATGTCCATTATTAAAGGTCGTAAGTCAAACTGTATTTACTTTTTTATATGGTTGCCTCATAAAAGATCACACCACGGTTTCCTTTTCTATATGTTTGATTTTGTTTATTTGAGTTGTCTTGTTTTGTTAACTGTAAAGGTCTGATTTCTAACAAAGGTATTCTATTAAAGAGTAAAGTATAATCTCTCATGAATAAAGTAATCAAACCTTTCCGAAGGAATTTCATTAACGTTCCAAATTATAGAATTTCAATCATATTTGAAATTTTATACAAAATATAGGATGTAACAATGATACGACTCTCTCAGCGAATCTATTTACGAAAAACAGATATCAAATGTAATACTTCCTGATTGACAAGCAGCACACGATTGGGATTCCAGTTGTACTTCTCCCTTCTTCACTCCTCAGACTTACTAAGGAGGCTTTTGCAGAACAAAGACGAGAAGCTGGTCAAAAATTTTAATTTTTGCGTCGGGTATATAGATAATGTTCTTTCACAGAACAATGATAGATTTGTTGATTATCTACATATCTATTTAACTGAACTTGATAAAATACTCAACAGGTATTCTAAAGTTGCCTCTTATCTCAATCTTTATTCGGAATAGACACTGGGAGACTTGAGACAAGACTATATGACAAACATGACTTTTATTTTAATAATATGTTGCTCATCGTAAAAATTCATCACTCCAGAAATTTTTCGGTCGTCACAACGGTCTTGTTTGCAGGTATGCAATATCTATTTCCAAAATGATAAGGATCTTCTCATGTAACGTGACTATTAGTTACCTCTCATCAGTAGCATTTGAACCAAAACGTAGGAAGTTCAAGATCCATACATTGAGAAATAAGACTCAAATAAAACATTAATCGAGATGGGAAGACAAGTCCGACGGCAGGGACAACTAAAAAGTGCAATACATTTCTTTAAAATTTTGACAAATGCAGCAAATTTCTTTAAAATATTGTTTAATAAATTTCATATAAGACAGGTCTGACAACTGGGCTGGTGAATAACCGCGGGGGACCTCTGGTCCACCAACAGAGACATTCCAGCGGTTCCACAATACAAAATTACCATTGTTGAATAAATAAGGCTGCACCAGGTTGAATCCTTCCAGTAATTAATTTTTCGGTTGTAATTTGTAAATAATCTTTAGACATATCTAATAACGACGAATATACAATCAAATGTGTGTTTGTGACATCCCAAAACATCACACTAACAGTCACTGGATTTGAAAATTGGGAACAAGGCGGGCGTTTTTCACGAAACAGGAATTGTTTATCCTTTTAGACAACCTGACGGCACCCCAGTATCATAATGAGCTCTGTATTGTCCATATATATGTTCACTTATCCTTCCAGACAACTTGACTTCACCCCAGTATTGATAAGGGTTCTGTATTGTATGCTCGCTTGTCCTTTCAGACAACCTGACGTCACCCCAGTTTTTTTGGTGTGGTCTGTATTGTCGATTTTCGCTTTTTTGGTATTCAGTGTTGTCTTTTTCGTACTTTGTGTTTCACATTTGTCATTTTTTCTGTTTGTCGTGTCCATAATCTTTTTTCTCCTCTTTCATAACCGTTTGGTTTTCTCACAGCTCCTCTGTGACATAGAAAATTGCATTCAAAAGTTTTAATAAACCATGAAGTATGTGCAAATCTAAAAAAATAATGCAAACGCAATCATATCTTCTCTTCTTATACTGTTTGGAGTATACTTGTAACACTTTGTTAGTTTTGGTAAATGCGTCTGCAGATCATGACATAAGATGACTTTTTTGGATATTCATTTTTATATTAAGATTATTTTCTGTAATCTTTTTTATCTTTGAATTTTAGGAAATCTCGTTTTCCATTTATTTTGTCCGATACATTATTACTAACGAAGAATGTGATGCATTCTTTCTGATATGGTTTATGAGTTTGCAATTTATAAGCTTCTTCTATAGGGGAAATCAAACTACATATCCAAATTAAATATTTATAAACTTTTTCAAGAAAAATGAAAATATCGAGCTAAAGCACAAAATATATGTTTACTTAATATATATTCAGATATGAAAAATGTAACAAATATAAACAACAAAAATGTCTTTTTTGGTCCAAGACGACATTATGTGTAGGACTTGGCCCTCTTTTTCCTCCTGAAAGTTAAGATTAAGTAAGTATTAGTTTTTTAAAAGTTAATGTTAGGTAATGAAAGACACATACTGCTGAAATATCTTCAATAACTCAAAAGTATTGCAAAGTGTTGAACTTGCTTGAAAAGGCAGGTTCTAGCGGGACTTCAGTCTTTTTGATGTGTCCAATGGCACACCATACATTCATACAATTATTAATTTAACATGAACGAATTTCTTCAACCCTAGCCCTGAATGAATAGAATTATTACAGCTAAAATATACTGCAAAAATCAATAAAATTTTAACATTAAGTGTAATAGTTCGGACTTTGAATGTTGACCAAATCAAAATTTTAAATACAACATGCTAGGTATGGGCTCTTTTTCCTTGTAATGAAGTAACACTTTGTATACTACAAAGCGAAACCGACATATAAGCAACATATAAAACTGATACATTTACCTCTTGAAAACTTGACAGGAATTGCCTTTCATACAAGATTACAGCCTCTACGACTGGGTATTTTAAATCTAGAGGATATCTTGTCTGGTCTACCGTTTACAAAAACTACGTCAATAGTGTGCTGCATGAAACTGTTCACTTGCAATTTCGAAAAACGCAGTAAAGAAACCAAAAATTGAGTATTTTTCTTTTGAATGCAATACTTTCTTTTAAAACAATAGAGGGGTAAATCTGAAATTATTCGTACAAACTGATAGGTTTTCTAATGATCTTCTCGTGACAAATATGCCTACAGAACACAATTAACAGTTTACATAACAATGCAACTTCATCGACTTGTTACGATATGACTTGACACTTTCTACTAGAATGGTAATAATGAAGTTAGACACTTTGGCTCTCTTTGATGACTTACGGAAATTATAGTCGCTGTCTGGTTCAGTATAGATCAATCAAAAAAATATTTATCAAATTTATTATTGACAGACAAGTGACACATTCTGCACTAATTTTGGTAATAGCGTACGTCCCAAGTGTGTTTCTGTATAACATATCATTACATTAATATGCTTAAATTGTCATGGGTCATAAGATGTCGCAGATAACGGTTTCTGGCAATATCGCACTGTTTGTTTGGTTCGCGATTTATCTTGAAGTAATGACAAATTACCAGATCTAACGCTAATAACATGGTAATTGTTGTAGTGAGCAGGGACTGCTTGTTCATTTACTGGAGTGAACTAACTTTTAAACATATATACGGTGTTGCCTAAACAAGGTCATTGTTCCTTTAACATTTTTTCGATGGTTTGTTCAATTTAAATAAACAACTCCTTAAGATTTTCTATATTTTTATGCAATTCTATTGGTCAATATGCAGGTTTGATTGTGATTTATAGCAGAATTCTTTTGTTTATCCAATGACGCAACCAACTCGATGCCAATGCTGTTGGTAACAACGGCTATCCCCGCACCTTGCAAGGTATACCGCACTGTCCAAGCCCATCTTACAAAGTGCAAACATTTTCTTATATTCCAATGCAATATTTTGCTTTGGTCATTGATTTTGGAACAAGGGGTCCAAATTGGTCGAATTCTTATAATAGACATGTGATCTAAGTAAAAATATTTAAAATTTAAAATCTTATATATATAGTATAATTGCCTAAAATCTAGCTTTTAGCATTTTGATTTTTGATTATTTTTAATGACACGTCACTTGAAATCCTTTTAAATTCTAGAGTTAACGGTATTAGTTTTGTTATAAAATGATAGCATATGTATACAATATTTTTATTTCATGGCTTTAAGCAAAAGGCAAAAGGTGCCAATCCTTTGACAAATGATGTTTAAATCTGGAGGCTCAGAGCCTGTATCGCTAACCTGGTAAAAAGTCATTTTTTTTGGACATACAAATCAGATTTGGTCCTACACGGACAATACTGTTTGGTGTATAAACATCTGTGGCAGTAAACTACACTGCGAAGTGTGAATATTATGTTTGGTTTGTTAACAAATGTTTTGGCAGTTACCACACTGTCAGGCGGTGCTATGTTTTGTTTGTAAATTATGTTTTGGCAGTTAACTACATTGAATGTCAGGACATTTTTAATTTTTGGATTTTACTGTAGACAGTTGTAGATATCATATGACTTGACCTGATAATAAATTAACGTTTGTAGAACTCAGCAAGTAAAGACATTAACATTATCATTTAAGAATCATTCAATTGCAATAACAAGGAAGTGTTTTTGTGAATGAGAATCTCATTTTGATGCAACTTTAATTTATGTCGATGAAGCACAAGATATAGATTTATAGCGATCAAATATATCAAATGTTGGTCCCTAAACTGATTCAGAGGTAATTAAAGTATTAAATATTACCGTAGTCTTGTTGGCCTTGATATCTTATGTTGCACATAATGTTAGGGGTTATTGTTTGAAGTATGGCGATTATTGCTTCTTTCTAAGGAAATAATTCCATCCTACTGCCTATCTTCGAACATAAAGGGTATAGGATGTATGTACACTATGTTTAACTCTGAAGTGGTAAAGCTATATTAAAAGTGAAGATGCAGTGATACAAAGTTTGCGTTTTTCAAATTGCAAAACGTTGAAGGTTAAGTTGGCTTTGTGCTAAAGTTTGAATATTACAACTGGAGAAGCAACTACTGCCTACAAAGTACCCCTTGTCACAAGCATGTTATACTATCCTGATAGTGTCTGAAATATAAATCCGGCCATAGAATGAGAGTTTCTTTTTATCCTGACTAAATGAAGAAATATTTTAAAGACCTCTAATAGATGCTTCCTGTCAAATTTCTGTTCATTTGTCCAAGCAGGTTCAGAGGAGATTATTCTATATCAGCCAATCAGATTCCTGGCGGTCTTGTTTGATAACCGATTGGGTTAAAATGAGGAAACTTTAAAACAGACGTCTCATAGATGCTTCCTGTCTAATATCAGTTCATTTGGCCTATCATTTTTGAAAGGAGAAGATTTTTTTCTATTTCAGCCGATTATAAACTAAAATTGGCAATTGCAGCCATGGTTTGATGACTAATTGGGAAAAAAATGAGTCAAACTTCATAACGGTCTTCTCATGAATGCTTCCAGTAAAATATCAATTAATTTGGCCAGGTAGTTTCAAAGAAAAGATGTTTTTTCTATATCAACCGATCAGAAAGAAGAATCGACCATGACGTCCATGTTTGATGCCATATCAGGTAAAAATGATGATCTCTCAAAGTTACTTCCTGTCAAATATTAATTCATTTGGCCCAGTAGTTTCAGAGGAAACGATTTTTTTCTATTTCAGCCAATCAGGAAAAAGAATCGCCCATGGCAGCCATTTATGTTGACGGATCGGAACGAAATGTGTAAACTTAATAAAGGACCTTTCATATATGTTTCCTGTCAAATATCAGCTCATTTAGTCCAGGAGTTTCAGAGGAGAAGATTTTTTCTATATCAGCCAATCAGGAACAAAAAAGCCCATGACGGCCATGTTAATGACGGAACGAGACGAAATGAGAAAACTTTTTAAAGAATATAACATAGATGCTTCCTGCCAAGTTTTGTTTCAGTTGGCCCAGCGGTTTCAGAGGAGAAGATTAAATATAAAAATTTAACAGAAAGACGGACGGACAGACAACGGACGCCAAGTGATGACAAAAACTGAGTCAAATCATTTGTTATAAAAACATGTATGAGTTATTTTCTACTTACAACGAAAAACGACCCGAGGTCGGAGCAGGAGTCAGATCAGACAGCAACTTTTGTCGAGAATTTTGCTGTGGACACAATAAATCCGTTGACAGCTCTGTCGATTTTGTAAGAAACACGTCCGTATCCAGTTGATTGTCGTTTGACAAAGAATCTTGCGACATTGCGATTTCTGCTGCAGAACTGTATTCTTCACATGGTTTAAAGTTATCGCCAGTTTCTTCAGAATTTGAAGATTGCGGTATAAATGCAACGCTTAAATAGCCTCCTTTATTACTAGATGACGATTTGGAATTGCTGACAGTGCGACAACATTGCTTACAAGGATCTGATGTATTAATATCAGTCACATCCGGCTGAGTCTCTTTTTGAAATTGACCTTGAGCTATATCTGGCAGGTCAACTGTAAGCTGTTGTTGCTGTTGCTGTTTTTTATCGTCCGATTTTGATTTTGATTTAGACTTTGACGAACTACGTTTGTAATGTACGACACACTGAGCAGACGGTGGAATGTGGATTTGAACATGATATTGATATTGTGGATTTCCGACATGATACTGCTTACGAAAACATCGGAGATGACTTGCATGGTTATTTTTGTCGTTTTTATCATCGTCACAGTTACTTCCTTTCGGTGATTTAGTTGGACAACATCGACGCATATAACTGCAAAGCCTTCTGATGAAAGATTTCCGCAGTAGGATATAAAGCCATGGGTCTAAAGTTTGATTGAGACTAGCAAGACGAATAGAGGTTAAATCTATAATATGATTTGTTTTCCCAGTTGCCATTGTTCTGATTATCTGGATCTGAAAAATAATAACCATTTTAACCAGATTCAAATATAAACAGTAAGGGTTTAATATATATACGTATTAATATATAATATTTTCTTTTTGGGGAGAGGTTTAGTTTAACACATCATATACATTTCAGGAAGATAAATATATTTTACTTTGTCCGACAGACTGAGGCTAAGGGCTCATTTATATTTCGTCGCGCGACTGCCGCCCCGCACATCGCGCGACTACCTCAGGATGTCGCGCGATTTTACCTGAGATTAAAAGTTTAAACTTACTACGACAAGAATAAACACCCAGCGATTTTCGCGCGACTTCTCGCGACTGTCGCGCGTCAGTCACGCGACGATCGCTGTAGAAGTATAAATGAGCCCTTAAAGCCTATCAAACGGTTCATTTTTAATATAGCAAATAACCGTTTGAAAATAAAGCGTTACATTAGTGAATACTAAAAAGCAAATTACCGTTGGAAAGCAATACGCGTTCCATTCATGGAACTCTTTTACAGTCAACGGTAATTTTTATAACACAATTGTGATTGAAATCAGACATTTATACGCACTTTATTTCCGATTTAACCGAGCTTTGCATGTTGCGAGCAAATAAAAGCTCGTTTAATAGATTCTACCAGAGAGCGTAACATTTTATGTTAACACAAATACACAAATATATAGTATCCTACTTGGTTATATTTCATGTTATGATATCTTAAGGAGGTGTTTTATAATGAAACCTTTATTTTTCAGAAAACCAAGGAATGAATAAAAAAATTCGGGGATGTATTCCAGGGATTTCTGAAAGAGGTAAAGCACCGGTCTGAAACTTGCAGCTGGTAGAACTGTCTTGATATTGGTGTTACATTATTTAAGATCGTTCTTTCGTTGAAATTCGAAGTTCATCAATTGTGATGTCCTGTATATACAACTAGCTTGCTTTTTAATAACATTAAGCAGTTTGCTTGATTTGACTTCACAACTAGGCTTAGTTTTCAATGCTATGAAACTGTTGGAACTTTGATTTGTATACAGGCTTCTTTCCAATTGTTTTTATTCGTGCACCACTCACGGTTCTAAATTAAAGAAATGGGTCTCAATTGTAGAAGTGGTTTGTCATTAATACCACTCACTGACTAATAAAATACTGCAAATTATCCTGATAATGGCCAAAATGAACGTTACACCACGTAAATTATTAGTCCTAAATATCAACTAGCTACATTACAAATCTATTTTATGCATTAATTGGAAGCTGATATTATAATGAATTATCCATTATTGCAGGCAATGTCATCTTTAGATGGAAGTAAATATATAATTTTCCTTTTACACTATAATTACCAATGCACTGACAAAAAACTGACAATACAACGTTTACGTTGCGTACTGCATCTTAAAATACGAAATGGCCTATTCTAAATCTGTTATGTGTTTTTATGCTTAAGAAATATTTTCAGGCCTTTTAATGTTATTCAGATGCAATAACAGAAGAGGAACGTTATATATTTCTATAAAAAAAACTTTTTATTGCATCAAGTTCGTTTTATATTCATTTTCATTAAAGAGAGATAAATATGTCACATGAGCCGTAGCAAAGAGTATTATGGTTTTTTAGACTTAGGTCGACAATTTATGGCCCTTAGGGGAACATGTTAACTACTTCCACTTGAACCTGACATGGTAAAATCATCCGAACAGCATGCTTACCGAGGATTGCTATGTTTAGCTAGCTTATTGCCAATATGTCAGCCATGACGTTTGCCAGTGGTAGTTTGGGGGAGGGGGTATGTAAAAACACCATGTACATTCATATTTCGTGAGACCAACAATACTAAATGAATAGAAGCAAAACTTTGCACGTATATCATTTTAAAAAGTCTTGCTTAGACTAGCTGTAATGATGCTGGTTTGCCATAAAAGACAGACTTCGTTCAACATTGGGCGCAATGGGAAATATAGCTATTCAAACAACTTACATTCGGTCGGCAATGTTTCTTTAAGAGAGCGATGATAGACCCAAAGAGTCTTAAGTTATACAATCTGTTAAGTTATGATAACGTAGAATGCCAGCTGGACTGTTTATGAATAATATGATCATGATTAACTGACATACATAAGAGCACCAGAGCAAGTATGCTTTAACTAATAATGAAAGTTAAAACCTGCGCTGAAGTAGCGAATAGATGGTTTTGGATATTGTAGAAGAAACGATGAGTCAAAACTTGGTTGTTTCTTATTTTAATTTTTTAAAATTTGTGACCATGTAGTTACTCGAACAAAAAAGTTATACCTAAAGACCTAGAGCCCTACTATGACCTACCCCTTTGAGGAGAAAATGATCTGCTTGGAAAAAATGTGTCATCGATGGTTAACTTTAAATTAATTTCACAATAATTAGTGTCATAATATATTAAAAGGACATTTCAGCGAAAAGGGTGTATGATTAAAAAAACGATCAACATCGTAAACGGATGGTTATATTGACATTTATATTATCAATTAACTTATAATCCTGAATAGAGCTTAAAACAGAATGTTATTGTAACAGCGTAAAATTTGATAATTATAGTTTTATTATTGTTTGTAATCTGTACTAATTTACACGTCTAATTTTAATGTTTGCCAAGAGTCAATTCGTCAAGGCCAAGCATTACGCAGCTGGTAGTATGTCCATTCTGATTAATGTTTGTTTACAATTTCTTTGTATTAAAAGTTCTTGGTGACTAAAGAATGCAATTAACAAGGTAGAATGTAGGTTAATTACATTTGGAAAATAGATGGAAAATTCTTGGAAAATTCTTGGCGCTGATAGGTATATAAGGGCCTAGAATTATAAGTTTGGCAGATTGGAGATTTAGTTCATGTAGTTTGAAGGAGATAGTTTTATTTTTGTAGGATTTTAGATTGGAGATTAATATAAAAATAGGAGATGTGGCATGATTGTCATGTAGTTTAGGAGGATCTTAGAAGTCTGGAGATTTTAGTTTTGGGAATTAGATAAGGATGGATGTTAGAATATAGTATGTAGAAGATAATTTCATTTTGGATTGATGAGGAGACATTATGCATTTTGACGTTTTTGTTGTGTTTCGTAAATAGTTGGTCAGAATTCCTGCAATGAAATTTTTGTTTGAAGCAGTGTTGGAGAGATGTTCCGAAAACAGTGAGTTTTGTGTAAAATTCCGCTCAGTAAATTCTATTGTGTGGTCCTGCCTTAACCGGGGGAGATTTATGTGCCGCTCAGTTAATTCTGTTGCGTGGTCCTGCGTTAATGTGAGGACCTCTATATTTAGTATGGTTTTTGTGAATTGCGCTCAGTTAATTCTGCTGCGTTGTCCTGCCTTAACCGGAGGAGATTTATGTTGCGTGATCCTGCCTTAACCGGAGGAGATTTATGTTGCGTGACCCTGCCTTAACCGGTGGAGATTTATGTTGAGTTAATTCTGTTATGTGGTCCTTCCTTTACCGGAGGAGATCTTTGTTGCGTTCAGTTAATTCTGTTGCGTGATCATGACTTAAGCGGAGGATATTGTAAGGAGCTCTATATTTAGTTTTATATTTTTATGAATTCCGCTCATAATCGGAAGCTGGTGCGTGGTTTAGCATGGAACTTGATGTTAAAGAATATCTGTTTTTAACTGTTATATATAAGTGTGAAATTGTTAATCTCAATTAACCTTAATTTGTTATTCTAATAATTTGGATTTCAGAACACCTTTTATAAAAATAACTGTGTGTGTAACTTTGCTGGAATTTACGATTGTACATAATAAACTGTAGATTAGATGATTTATGTCTTATTCACAACTGGAACTCGCCTGGATTGAGAAGCACCTTTGCGTCCGTCAGTCCGTTACAACCCGGCTTAACAATTTGCATTCACTCGGCCGCCATGGCATACTAATGTGCCTGTCCCAAGCCAGGAACCTGTAGCCCAGTGGTTGTCGTTGTTTTGTTAGTCATTTTTTGTTTTATGTTCACCATTTTTGCTTTAGATTAGGTCGATTGTCGTGTTTAATGTATAGTTTCACAATTTTTATTTCGGGGCATTTTACAGCTTCCGTTATGGTATGGACTCTGGGTCATTGTTGAAGGCCATAATGGTACCTGTATAGTTTAAATTATACTGGCAGTTGGTGGGTGGCTGTATAATGGACAATCATGCTACAACTCCTATTATTATATTATCGTGTCAGTAACATTTTTGTACAACTACTCTAAGAATGATGATTATCTCTTTCCTAATTACACCATCAGGAAAAACGTGAATCTCTACGTTACGACATGAACAATTTAATGATGAGATTAACGATTTTCTTAAAATCAGTCAAGGATATTGACAGTCGTTAACAATGCACCCATAACCAAGTGGTTTCAAAATAAAAAATTACCATTGTTAAATAAAAATGGAAAACTTTGGTATGCTATATGTACATTTCAAGGAGTAACCTCTCATCAGTAGCATTAGAACCGAAACAAAGGACATCAAAAATTCAAATATAGCAAAAGATGCACCTTGGAATGTACATATATAAAAATAGGAGATGTGGCATGATTGTCCAGCATACGAAAATTTTTCATATTTATTTAACATTGGTAGTTTTTATTTTGAAACTGCTGGGTCGATACCTTAGATGGTGGATCTTGTCCCCGAGGGTATTCACCAGCCAGTTGTCAGAGTTATCTGACATGAAATTTATTTAACAATGTTTTGTAGTAATTTGCCGTATTCGTTAAAATTCTAAAGCACTGAAAATACGGAAAGGACTCGAAAAGTATTGCACATAGTAGTTATCCCTGCCCTCAGATTTGGCTTTCCATTTCGATTTGTTTTGATTTGAGTACTTTTTTCACTATTATAATATTTAGATCTTCGACTCCCTATGTTTTGTTTCTAATGCTACTGATGAGAGGTTACTCCTTGAAATGTACATATAGCATGTGCAAATTTTCCATATTGTTTTAACATTGATAGTTTTGTGTTTTAATAACAACTGATATAATTTTTTTAACAAAAATTACAAAAATGAATCGGAAGTACAAAAGATAGCGTGTTTTGCCAAGAACAACTGAAATGTGTCATTTAACTTTGAATCCACAAGGAAATTATTCTAAATGAAGTCAGTGAAATTACCGATACATTATAGTGACGTCTTTAAAATTATGGCAATTACATACATATCAATGATTGAAGTTACAAAACAAATGTATCACGTGTTTCGGTTCTAATGCTTCTGATGAGAGGTTACTCCTTGAAACGTACATAAATTTTCCATATTTCTTTAACATTGGTAAATTTGTATCTTGGTTATATAAAACTTCCTACTTCAGTCGCCTACTCATACGACAAAAATTGAATCTGAGAAATAAAAGAGAATTCTTAAAATAACCTCTTTTCCGTAGTATGAGAAAACTTTATTTACCATTGCTAGTACGAGATCAAAACAATTTAAAAGCAATCTCGAATCCAAACTGCTAAATCCCGAAGAAGGGACAAGTCATTTTCTTCTATGTTTTAGAATTAAAACAAAAGCAGCAGTACTGTCAGGCATTTATTAATATTTTCTATGTCGGATAAGTCAGGCAGCTGACTCGGCAAATAACTTCGGGAAACATCTGGTGCACATGTATGTACATCGACTTCATGGTGTAAAAAACCATATTTACCAATGTTGCATAAGTGTGGTTTAATCTAATATGTAATTTTCGAAATTTAAGCATTAACCTCTCTTCAGGACCATTAGAACAAAACATCTAGAAAGTCCGAGATCTAGTCATAGTACCAAAAGTATACTCGAATAGACAAATTGAAATATGAAGCAAAATCCAGTGATAGGAGCAACAACTCATTGCAATACGTTTCGAAACCTCTCTGTTTTCAAATTTTCGTTTAGAATATAAACAAATGGAAATATCATGTGAAACATTATTTTGAAAAATTCCATGTCAGACAAGTTTGAAAACCTAGCTGGTGAATGAAGTTTTAGGACATTCCTTTGAGGTTGAACAATTTAAGGTTTAAAGTAATAGAACGCCAAAAATTTACCAGACACTCATATTGAATTCGGAGTTTAAAAAAATCAAGTTCATGCAATGTGCTTAAAATCGCATTTTAGGCAGAACTTAAACAGCTTTGGTCTTCAGTGTAGTGTGTTTGTCTTTCGTTTCATTTTGTTTGTCATTGTCTTCCAACTTAACGATTCCTGTCTGCGCCTCGGTAATCTTCGAATTTCTTAAATCACCACGTTTTTGATTTTTTAGTGATGATAAATTTTTTTTCTTTAATTGTTGTCGGTACAGATCAGAAAAATCCGATCTCATAAAAAGAGGGGAAGCAAGAACATGTGCAGATATTACGAATAATCAAATCTTTGTCTCACTATAACATTTATGAAGTTTATTTTAATCTTCTGTAGATATGATTGTTTTCAATATTAATTGTCCCCCGCCTTTTGCGAAAGCGGGGGACTATAGAATTCGCAGTTCCGTCATACCGTCATTCCGCAACTTTGAAACTACTGGTCCGATTTGAACCAAACTTACACAGACGGATGGAATATGGAAGGAAAATCACTCTACCAATTTTGATGTCAAAAGGTCAAAGGTCAAGGACATAAAAGGGTTCAAAAGGTCAAAAACAGTGTTTTTTTGTGCCATGTGGAAAATTTTTATTTCCAATCCGATTACGATGGGGTTTTTTTCATTGGATTCCTCTTTGAAAAAGATTTGTTAAGTATTTCCATCCAATTTTTCCTATCTCTTACCGTTTCTGAGAAAACTTAGACCAAAGTTAGCGAAAAATTGAATTCTCCAAAAAATTTTATTTCTCATCCGATTTCGATAAGGTTTGTTGCAAATGATTCCTTGTAAAAAATGCAACAAAAGTTG
>JAULBM010123163.1:0-18648 GCA_032357055.1 Geukensia granosissima | reverse complement strand
CTACTTTAGCATTACACATAGTGGCAGCTGAGGGTGAAACAAACAATTTTTTTTCACAAGACCAAAAACAAATTATTGTTTTCATCTAAAAGTAGAAACAAACTTTTTTTTCCAAAAAAATCCATAGCCCCACCCCCCAGAAAATTAAATGGTTGCTGCCTAACCAAGTTCTCCAGAACAAAAAAAACTTCACAACTGTTTGCTCTAGTGTTACTTTAAGTTGTAGACAGCCCTGCTTATGATAAAGTCCCACAAGGAGATTAAAAGTCGACATGAAACTGCTTTTTGCATGAATGATATCGAGATAGTTACAATTACAATTGTACTGTTTCGATTTGGTAACGGAAAATTATCATTCTAAAAGTAAATATGAAAAACCTAAAGAAGTCTGCTATCGAGTATAATAATAATTATTGAAGTGTAACCATTATGAACATGGATGCTAGAGTACAATGTATTGCATATGGCTGATTCAATTTCACGTGCCCTTATGGAACTTATGGCTATTGGTGCCCATGGAAATCTTGGCTGGAACATTGCTAAAGGAACCAACTTATATTACCAGTATTTACCTCTTGTCTATTTATTTATGAGGAAAAATCTGCCAAAATTTTCACAATTTCAATATAATAAAATTTTGTGTTTAAAATCTGCAAGTGAAACATAAAGAAACAAAATGCTGATGCCCACGACTATAAATCTTCATTGGGAAAAGGAATTTGAAGATACCAAAGGGGCAGACAGAAATGGTTAAGTTAGAAGACTGACAAGACCATGGCCGACAAAATGAAACGAAAGACAAACATAGAGCACACAACACAACATTGAAAACAAGCTGGAGTAACACGAACCCAACAAAACCAGGGTGAGTTCAGGTGCTCCTGACAGGTAAGCATCTCCTGCTCCACTAGTGGCACCCGTCGTATTACTCAGTAGTCAAAGCTGGTGTATAGTCACAATTGATGTTAGTCACAGCCGGTATAGATCATAGCTGATATTCATCCCATTCAAAAAGCAAAATTTTATTCCAAATTAGCCTAGAAATAATATGAGTCAGATAGTCCACTTTTTAAGGTTTCAGAAGATATAACTAAAATGCAATCTACAAAATTTTAATAGTGAGGTCAAGTTGGAAACATATAAAATTTAGGTAAGGAAAAACATAAAACTGCAATATGCAGTTGTAAATTATCACAGTATACATCTATGCTTATTTATGCAAATAATGAAAGTAATTCTTGTTGTTAAGAGTAACCAACATACATTAAACATCACAGAGGATAATAATGAAAACATTGCACCACTGATAGATGTCAGTCTACATTAAAATCATGCAAAAATGAAAAAACACTGGAAAAATTACAAATATTTATCTTACTGCTATAACAGAATCATTAACAATTTAATATTTTTAAATTATTGTACTTATTTCTATGTTGATGAGGGCTAAGAATTAATGTACTTTAGATATGTGGTGCTAACCTTCTCATTAGCATACATCATATCAATGTTTTTAACATAAAGGTGTATGTGTGTTAAGGTAATTTTTGGCCCAAAAATACGAAGGTATTTCTGTCTCTCTAAAATATACCCAACAGTTATGTATTTTGTTGGTGCATAAACAAATTTACTATTTGAAGTAAAAGCCTTACTGTACCTATTCCTGTTGCAGTCCACCACTGCTAAAAATAAATAGTGTAATTAAGTTTCATGAAATTTAGATAATTAAACTGTAATTTAATGATTTTAAAAAAGACTAAATTCAGACATAATAATTTAGTTCAATTATTATTACAATTGTAAAACTACAGTCAATAATGCAAGACTGTAAACTGTTATTATCATTTCTGTGGTAACTTTCAGTCACGTTTCACAAACAGGTTTGATTTGCTGCAATTTAATCCTGCAAAACAAAACTGTTGAGAAAAATGAAAGAAAGAAAATAACACATTAACAAATGTTGGATTACAGAAATGGGATTTCAATAAAACCTTCAAACTAATAGAGTTTACAGGTGCATGCAAGCACTCTCCAACTTTAATGGTTCCAAATCTAAAACGATTTTTAAAAAGTGGCAGTTAATATTGCTGTGGACAATATATCATACAATTTAATTTGATATGATCTCAAAATGCATACTCAATACATTTCAAAGTTTTCAAAATGAAGCCTTATAATGATGTTGAAAGTATTCCTGAAACTGAAAAAAAAATTAAATCTAAACCAGTGTGTGTATCGTGATTTACATGTTTTTGACAATAGAAATGTGTAATCGTTTTCAGAGTACATTGAAATATGAGTTATCCAATACCTGACTATTTTGAAATTAATATCCTATACAATGCAACCTAATTTTCTATTCCTATGGAGTTATGCTTTACAAACTGAGTATTCTAACATCTTGTTTGCTAACATATTATTGAGATATTGTTGTGTGCAAACTTAGACAGAGCTCTTTTTACAGAGTGACTTGCATGATTTATATGTGGACAACTTTAAGAATGCTCTGTAAATATCACAGGTCAGCTTTTTTCAAAACTTGTAAAATTGGACAAAAAATAAATATATTATCTGTGGAGTTTCAAATAAAATACAATTAAAACCAATTATCTAATCTTCAACATTATTTAACATGAAGCCTAAAACTTGACTACTACACAGGGTTCATTGCCATCTTCAGAAGTGTATTTAATTACTTATTAACATATAGATGTAGAAATATGAGATGTGGTGTGATTTCCATAGAATATAAGTTCCTGGCTTTGAGAGACACATAAAGGATGTGGTGGTGTTAAACATGCTTCTGAGCACTCACTCTTCCTTCTAACCTTGGACAGTGATTAGTCAAAACAACATAAAACAAAGATTGAAAACCAATTGTGCAATACACGTAACATCATCCAGAGGTGGATCCAGACTTTTGCAAAAGGGGGGGGGGGCCACTTTTAGTGGACCTATTTATTCATCAGTTTTCTCCATTTCTAATGGAGGTTAATGGAGATTAAGACCATAACTTATCCCAAACTTATCATTTTAAAAAATGATAAATCATTTTTGTGTTTCAATAAGGGAGCCTGGCCCCCCTGCTTCCCTTTGATCCGCCCATGTCATGTACATGATGTGGTGTTGCAAGTCCATCATTTTCAATTTCTCTGAACAGACAACTTTTATCTGACAAAAAACTTTTTTTCAGTTTCATCCCCAAACCCATATTGGACCTCCACTGTAACCTCAGACCAATACTGGCTGGTAAAATAATAACCAAAGGGAAGTTATCCTGTTTGGATATTTGCATGCGAAGACAGAAGATCACTTTTATATTTTATGCATATGATAAAAAAAGAATAATGACCAACACATTATCTAAGTGTTTTACAATAATTATATTTCATGATAAAAGTATAGACCTGGCAAAGTTCTTCAACAATAACAACTGCTGATTTTCTTTTTTCAGTTCTAATCATGAAAAATGATATTGTGTAAAGGTTAATATAACCTCACTACATTTTAAAAAGATGCACCTTATGTTTAAAACCTAGAGGTATTATTAAGGCCTTCAACATAGGCAGAATCCCACCCATGGTAACAAGCTCTTTTCCACCCTGATAAAAGACAGAACAGGCAAAATATGAAATATTAACAAAATATATATCTGATATGAACTAACAAATATCAACTTATTCAAAACAAAAAGCTGACCTGGCAACAGGTCAATAAAAACATTGTGCACTTAAAACAAACAATCATAACAAGTTGTAATATATTGAATAAGTATGTCAACTTCATGCAATGTAAAACTGCTATGAAAAGAACCTAACACAAAACTTTACCATGATTGCTCGACCATAAGAATAAGGTCCAATATTTGCCTGGCATATTCTTTTAATTATTATTCAGAGTTTTGTAGGTCCTATAAAACTCACCATGCTTGAGTTGTATGCCCTTAATAATTTTCAGGTAATGTAAAGTATGCTGGAAAGAAACAATATCCTCCCATGGACAAAGACATGGCCGACTTATATACAAAAAAATGAAATAGCACACAAAATGTTGTAGACTTATTATCCATAGTTACAAAGAAACTGTCCTAGGAACAATATCTTGATGGAAGTGACTGGACTTTGAACCATGCCTGACAGTCTGATATGTTCACCTGAGAATGAATCAGCACACCAAAATTTTGTTGAGGTCACTAGTGGGATTTAAAAATAAAATTATCACAAAAACTTATCCTGACTTACCGACCATGATAATGACTTCAAGGTTAAATAACATATAGTAGTTTGACATTAACTTTATGAACTACTTTCAAACAAATTAGTGTAGGTCTAGGTATAACCGTTGAAAATGGACTTGAATGTGCAAACTTATCGCAAAGGACATTAATGTTCTTTTTTGCCTTATAACTTGCTAAAAACTAAATTATTGATTACACAGTTTACATAATGACATGCTTAAAGTAAAAGCAACATTTTAACAGGAAAAAATACTTTTACCTGATACTTGCACACAAATATGTAAAAAAATGGTCACCAAAAATACCTTTTTGTACAAAATGTCTCCTTTTGCTCATTTTTAACATTTTTGTAGCATACTTTGAAGAGGGAAAATATGGGCAAAACTTCATATTTTGTAAAAAGACAGAATCTGGCATCCTACAAATTATATTAAATATGTTTTTGTTCCTTAAATCTGATTAGAAATATGGTTTAATATACTGAAGATCTACCATTTTCCGCTATTTTTGTTAAAAAGCAATGAAAGTGACACCATAATTACACCACAGTGCATGTTTTTTAACCTCAATTAGTTTGTTCTTCACTGCAAATTATAATACATAACCTTTGACTGTATTTCAGAATGACAAAATACTTTTTATATTTTTAGTACAAAATGGCCCTTGTTGTTGCTACTCCTTTCACAAGAAAAGACTGATCTGGCATCCTACAAATTATATTAAAGTATTTTTTTTTGTTCCTTAAATGTGCTAAATCTTTTTGATACGATATATGGTTATACTGATCTACCATATTATCTGCTGTTATTGTTTAACAGTCAAGAACATTACCAAAAAAGGTTTCTGGAAAGTCACATATACCTATAAAATTAGAAATTTAGAGTTCCAGTTTTGATTTTAAGACAATGTCTAACCATTGGTTAATTTTTTAAATTTTTTTTCAACAGAATTTAACATATTTTGCAAAAGGTTCAATTCTATTGTTTAACACATGAAAACTTCATTTGGCTGCTGGAAAAAAATCTGAGCATGGAAACTTGATGTGACTTTGGGATCATATTCAAATATTAATTACTTTTAAAATCCATGCTCAGTTTTTGTAAAGACAAATTTTAAGGGTTTTAGGGCTATTTGACCTTTCATGTCCTATATATATATATGGTAGTATTCCTGACTGTTAAATAGACTCAGAAAGTGACACCATAATGACACATTAGTGCATGTTTTTATTTTACCTCAATTAGTTTATTCTTCACTGCCCATTAAATTATATAACTTTTAATCAAATTTCAGAAAGATAAAATAGCTTTTATACTTTTGGGCCAAAGTGGCCCTTATTGCTCCAACTCCTTTTACAACTTCACTTATCCATGGAAATGAAAATATGGTAAGAAGAAATATCACAGACATAAAACAACTGCAAAGATTTAACAACAGACCAAATTAAAATGGTCAAAGTATAACAATTTGAAAATGAAAATTTGTCAAAAAATTTCAAAATTTTAATAAGTCATTATTATGAAAATGGGATTAAGTTCAAATGCATTTTTTCTGGCTGGCAAGTCCATATCATAAACTATATGCAAACTGAATTTGGTTAACATGATTAAAATATGACAGAGAAGCTTTCACTAATGTTTACATCATTGCTGCAACTGTCAACAAGGAGTAATACCTATGTCTTGCTTCCACAAATTTAAAGTTGTAGGCAAGACAATCATAAAATAAAATAATAAAAATACAGCAAACGGACATATTAAAATGTAAATAAAGATAACAATGAAAAAAATAACAAAAACAGCACATGGAATATCAATACCAAAAGTCTTAAACAGTATACAATAAACATGATAAATGTACATAAAAGGACAATTTCTAACACCTTCAATATAACAATGTCTTATTGATCAAATATATTTATAGCTGTAATGCCAAAATAATAAAATATTGATATTCTCTCTTATAAAGAGTCAGAAAAACAATTCATAATTACAACTCAACTTTGATTCTTGTTAAAGGGGATATATAAAATTTAATTACAAATTCTTATAACATATTAAATTTCATTAAACCATAATACTGTTGATATATTGAGCATTCAAAGACTGATAAAAGTATCTTTGTAGTGTTTACTGGTCTTTATAATTACATTATAAACATGATAAAGGACTTAAAACTGTGCCAATCAAATTCTTTTAATAAAATCTGTCCTTTTCCTGTAACTGACATTTAAAATAAATAAGGGTTAATGCAAGGAACATGAACTCATTATGGTAAAAGAGTTGCATACATATATGCAGACATAAACAATTCATGCCTTCTAAAATCCTTTGTAAAAAATGAAGAGCAAAGATTTATATGGATTATTCCTTTGCATCTCGATTTTAGAATATTTTCACAATAGGTGACTATTGTGTAAAGATGAATACATTTTTAAAAATTAGGCTTAGTTACTTGTTATGAGTTATTCAAAATATATTGTATTTTTTTATTCTTTATGGTATGCACTTTGATTCATTATTGTAGACTGTAATGGGACATGAAGAAGTTTAATTTCAACAGTTTTATGGGAGATGGCTGTCTCATGGACAATCATGCCTATTTTTATATACTGAACAAAAAAAACCAAAACCTTTGTCTATTTTGAAGCATGAACAAACTTTCATTCCTAACTAAAGAACATAAAAATTGACTATGTAATTATTACACAATGATGATACACCATATTTTATAAAATTTTTGTAAAGCTTGCTTGTTTTTAATTTTCAACTTTCTTATTTTACAGTATAAATGGCAATCTCACAAACAGCACTTATACAATTACGTGCAAAAACTGATAATTCATCCGAAATAGACCAAAAAATGATATAAAATGCTAATTCTTGTTATGAAATGTTTCCATGGTTTAAATCAAAGGCTCCCAGAAGCCTGTATAACTTATCTAACATCACATAGCTAACTATATGCAGAAAAGCAAGTCTACCTGATATCAATTTTCTAATAAATGTAAATAAGCTTTTTAAAATTTAAACCAAGTCAGACATCCTAGTGGTAATATTGAATTTTTGATTGGTTTAAAGGATAACTTTGCTTAAAGACTATACAATGTCCATTCCCCCAACATATCAGTTCAAACAGCTGAGTGGCTTCTCACAAAAAATAAAATTGAACAAATTTTTTCATAGGGATATATGATAAAATATGTCTGGGTGTTGGTAGCAATCTTCAATTTCGATCCACATAAAAACAGATGTTGGTAAAAAGAACATCCAAAGATCAGTCGCCTAACAAATCATTAAGTAATTTCAATGAGTTTAAATTCTACTGTCATTTGGTGAGTAACTGTCTCATGCACAATCATGCCACATCTCCTATTTTCATATTAGAGGAGAAGACCAAAAATTAAATTGTGGATGAAAGACAGATGACATGTATGGTGTGTTAAAAATGTAATGCAATTTGTAAATTAATGATGTTTTTATTATTGGAAAAAAAAATTGTGACAAAATAGATATTGCACAATTTGAAATTTGCTTTATATTATCATCATTTATAACAATTGCTGTAATAAATCCTATATTATCATTGACATTAAAAATTTTGCAATAATAATAATGTCATGTAATTATTTAAAAATGAGAAGGCACATAAAGCCCCATATTTGGCCAAAATTTTAAATTATGACACAGCAATAAGTTTAGGTGAAAATGCTGTTAAATAACCATTTTTTTAATAATTCATAACTTTTACTCATATTATTTTCATGATTTTGACAAAACAACACGGCACATTTGATCATTTCAACAAGAATGTAACATTTTCTGTAAAAAAAATTTTTTAAGTGTTTTGTTCAAAATAGAGATGTCCACACAAAAACATCACAAAGATATATTAACTAAAAATTTGTTCTTTACAGACCTTTATTTGTGCAAAGTTTGGTTGTGATGTTTTTGTGTGATCTTTATCAAGTTTGACAAAATTGAATAAAATTTTGTGTCAAATCAAGTAATTTTGGAACATTTTAACAAATAAAGCAGTGAATTTCTATGTGCCATGAAATAGCTGTACAAGAATTAAACTATAAAAAACAGTTGGATTTTATTTTAATTAGGCATTTTTCAATTCAAACAATATAGAAAAATAAAATAATAAATATTAGACACTTTTCATTTTACAGCCAAATTCTTGGGCCAAAAACACAGCTTAACGACCCTTGTCCTTTACAAGTTTATTGCAATACCTTTACTAGGAACCTGTTGTTCTTTTTGATATGAAATTTATGAATCGTTCTGCATAGTTGTCTGGTGGCACTGTAGAATGATCAGTCGACAAAAATTTCACTGTTTTGATTATTCGACTAATTTGCTGCCTGCATTCATAACGAGTAAAGAAATCAATAATCCCCATGTAATATCTATACTCCTCACCATTTATAACATGGAGAGGATTTCGGCAGTTTAACAACAACCTACGATTGGATGCTTGTTGAAAATCCCCTTTACCAGGATCCTTTAAGAATTCTGGAACAGTGTAAATACTTTTGCGATATTGTTTTCCAAGAGTGCCCATTTTGATATTTTCTTCCACTTCTCCTGGTATGCTTTGCCTCCTTTCTTGGATAACTTCCAAATGAGTGTCTTTATCAGTATTATCTACACTATGATTAGGCAATGCACCAGTGATGTTGTAAGATCTACAAAAATAAACATTAGGTAATAGTAATGTACAAATAATAAAAAATGATAATTAATAATCCGGTACTAGTCTAAGTATTGATTTTAAAGTTAATCCTCAGTGAAGCTAATGAATAACCTTTATGTTTTTATCAGACGATAAATTTTCATAGAATCAATATTAAATGATAATCAGTATAAATCAATTATATGTAAACCATTTACAATTTCTGTGGAGGTTTGACTATTTAAAAAGAAATACAAATGACCACCAGCATCAAATCAAATCCGTAATATTTACCATTATGGATTTTAAAATATTTTTTTTTATTTTGTAAAAGGTTAAAAAAATTAGATTTTTAAAAGGCACTCAAATCCAATTTTACAACTGATACAGGAAGCCAAATCCAAAAGCAGGAACAACTACTTAGTGCAATATTTTTCGAGGCCTTTCCATATTTGAAGTGCTTTAGAATTTAACAAATGCAGCAATTACTGTAAAACATGGTATGATAAATTTCATGTCAGTCAGTCTGACAAATGGGCTTATTCTACTGTCACTTGGTGGGTGGCTGTCTCATGGACAATCATGCCACATCTCCTATTTTTATATTGTGAATACCCTTAGGAGACATGATCCACCAGCAGAGGTATCAACCCAGTGGTTTCAAAATACAAAATTACCAATAAATATGGAAAGTTTTTGTATGTTATATGTAACTTCTCATCAGTACGATTAGAACCAAAAGTTGGCAAAACATAGTTAGTCCACGATTGAAAAAAAACACTTAAATACAAACAAATGGAAATTGGAAGCTAAATCCGACGGCATGGACAACTACTAAATGCAATACATTCTTGACCTTTCGGTATTTTCAGTGCTTCAGAATTTTAACAAATGCAGCAAATTTATGTAAAACATTGTTCAATAAAGTTTATGTCAGACATTTCTGACAACTGAGCTGGTGAATACCCTTGAGGACATGATCCATCAGCAGAGGTATCAACCTAAAAGTTTTAAAATACAAATATCAATGTTAAATAAATACGGAAAATTTTGGTATGCTATGTTTACATTAATTCAATGATTTTTAATAAAACTTTTCCATTTTTCTCATGGTGTGTTATCATCCGAATAAAAATAATATAATTGTTTGGGATAAGACCAACTGAATTCTTGAAAACCATCTATTGGATGTGGTTAATTATCACAGCAAGTTGGATAGGAAATTTTATGTATTCAATAAAACCAGTAAAATTTTGCCATTTGATGAAATTGGGATCAAATCATTATTTGTATGCTACTTAGTGAGAAAGAACAATTATATCCATGTCAAACAAGCCCAAAACTAAATCAATCAATAATGCAGTTCTAATGTATGATAGGCTGTTTTCACACCCTCAGCTAAAGGGAGAGCACCACATGGGTATTGAGAAAGACTTTTTGGTGCACACTTTTTTTTAAAGTTTAAGGTGGTAGACCTGGGTTGAGGGAGATAACTCTTGAAATCAGTAATATGTTTATATTATTTTGTTACATAAACAGTTCTTTAAGCATTCAATTGATACAGATCAAAATTAATCATTGTTAATAAGATGCTTACATTTGATATATAAAATGGTTGACATAAACATACCAAAGATTGTCAAAAGTTATGTTCCTTTACATAGGTCTACTCCCTTAATTCAAAATTATCTTTTGAAAGTCATTGCTCTCTTTCAAACGTTTTTGCAAAAGTTTAGGCTTGACATAGCTGTCTTACCCAAGGGTGTCTGAGATTTTTCGTCTTGTACTTTTGGTTGTTTTTTAGTCTTTTTCTCACATTTTTATCGCAAAAACATAGCATTCGCTGATTGCCATTGTTACGTTACATGTACGCAACGTCACAGAAAATGAGCGCGTGCAAAAATTGCGCTTTTGAAAAATCGGCGTGTTTACACAATTTAAATGTCAAAATAAACGCTAATTTAATATATATATATATATTAGCCTTATTCCCCGAATGAATTAAAATCACAATTTTATCGATTTATGGTAAAAATCAAAGAAATTAAATTTTGCGGGAATATAAGCGTGCTGGCTGTCTTTCACCGCTTGGTGTAAGACAGAGAAATCTCGATCGGTCAAAACCATGAATACCATTGTACCAGATATGAGAAACAACAATATACTTACACTCAAACAGCTGCCACAAGTGTATCTCTTTTCTCGTCGACGAGTACTGTCATCAGGACGTGAAATTTTACTATCATTACCGGTACTATCGGGAATAGTGTGTTCGATACTCTCCTAATAGGCTTATGATTTCTCCCCATAACTAATATTTACACAACAATCTCTGTGAACTTCTTGCACATAAATGCCACTGATTTGGACAATGCACAATCTCTATCATCAATAAAGAAAGCTTCTTCTAGCTCGAAACGCTGGGCACTGGAGCGGTCTTCAGGGCTCGACCCAAAGAGCTGACCCAGCGCGAAACACCCGGTGGCGGATAGGGGAAGTCCTCTCCTGAAAGCCTGGCCGTGGACCATAGTGGGTGACATGTGTGGAGAATGCTACACTACATTTACGTAAAAGATCCCTTTTGTAGTTTTCGAAAAAGAGAAGGCTTATGCCGCTGAAAAAGGCAAAATTTTAACGACCCCTCCCATCACTCCCTTTTCAAAGCGGCAGTAAAAAACTGTTGCCTTGTTGTGTCCAATCCCTTCTCGTTTGCGATATTGAAAATTGTTGAACTAATTGTCTCGTCCTGAGTATGCATAAAAGATATTCCACTGGACGTGAATCAACTAACAATTCACCAATCTAGCTCAAAACGTTTCCCTTCAACCTCAAATTCTAAACTGTGGTTATTATCGTTCAAATCCTACAATTAAATTTTATTTCTTACTTAAAACAAAAAAATTCATAAAATGTTGCTTGTTATATGTAAAAATTCATTTTTTAACTTACCCCGATTTTAACATTTCTCAAAAACTTATCAATTTCAAACGAGATAAATTTATTAGTTATGCCAGGACCTGGGCTGCGTCTTTAGGATTCGTAACCCTTCTGGGAGAGTATCGGACACAGATTTACGTTATTGTATCTAGTCTTGTTCATTTCCCCGGGCTCCAGTCTCTGTCGGCTTGACAACTTTTGTCTGACTTTTCGGTTTTCTCGATTCCTGCTGTTTTTATAATGGATTGTAATTTTAAATAAGTCGAGCGAGAACTATAGATCATTAATGTTCAGGACGAAATCATATTGATATGAAATAAAATTCGAAACACTACCTTATAATATATGAGTACGGTAAATTTGCTTTTCAACCGACCTTCCGAATAGTCTTTGCTCTTACCCTTAAATTCCGGTGCTACACGGAGAAGCAGCAAATTTCGAATGTTTGGAATGACCTCTACGTGAATCGTACCGATGATTTTCTGCACTCGACACAAGCACGCTTTTGCGATTTAAGGATGTTGTGTTTTTCGTTAAAAGGAATTCGAAGATACCAAAGGGACAGACAGCTAGGAATCATTAAGTCGAAAGACAGACAAGACCATGGCCAACAAAATGAAACAAAAGATAAACATAGAACACACATTACACACACTGAAAACTAAAGCTGGATTAAAACGAACCCTACAAAATCCAGGGTCGTTTCAGGTGCTCCGGAATTAATATGTATGTAGAAATAATTTGTAAAAATAATTTTTATAATAGTTTTTATTTTTTGTAGGTTTATATGAACCGAAGTGGAAACTTTTAAACAATTCTGTAAAAATATTTTTACAGGAATGTGATACACCAATACGTGCGTGCACTGATTTGCTGTTCACTCACCTTAAAATTGTTTTATCTATTTAAAAAAAAAATAAGTTAAAAAACTTACAAAAGAGGACACATGATAATTCGGTAAAACCGCAGAGTTTTCTTTTTATCAACTAAGTAGATAATATTTCCTAATAACTGATCCGTCCTGATATATTTCGTTATATGTTTCTTTAATTATCGATGTAAGTTGACGATTAAATTCCGTGAATATTTCAACTGCATTAATTGGTCGTAATTAAGATAAGTTACAATTTGTTAAGTAAAAGACACACATGACAAGCACTGTCGTTGGTTTTGTTTGGGACGGAAAAAAAAAGAAACTAAGATTGTTATAAGGAAGTGACTTTAAGACCACCCATAGTCAAATTGGTACAGAGACTGTTTATAGCAAAAAATATTGGTGGAAGAGTTAAAATTTCGGATTTAAATGACCATCTTATCTACAAAATGGACAATTCCATGAAGAAATTAGATTGAACATGGACGTACTTCTGTTATTGGTGTTTGCTTTGGTTTTATTTTACCTCTATAGGTAAGTTATTGCAAATTGTCTTAGAATATATGTGATACTTTAATTGAAATAAAATATCTTGTGATAAAATATCTAGAAAAAAAATAAGTTTGTTTGTTTGTTTGGTGTTTAACGCCACTTTCAATAATATTTCATTCATATCGCGTGGTCATTTTCCCTGGTGGAGAAAGCAAAACCACCGATCTCTGGCAGGTAACTGACAATCCTTATTATATCACGGTGATTCGAGTCAAACGCAATCAAAGTCACACGCGAACTCACGCCGTATAATACAGTGATCTGTACAGGTAATTTTAAGTTTTGACCACTCACACGGCCATCCAGGCCTCTAGACATAGTAAGGCCTGATTGACAAAGAGATACAAAAAATAAAAAGCATGTTGTTGGAGAAAATATAAAATAATACAATAAAACGCTCTCCAAACTTGTGCATTAAGAGGAATGGAAACGAGAAAACGCCGCGAAAATGGCGATAAAAAATAATTTATGGCGTTGAAGAAAACAATAATGCCCAGAAATATTAACAGAAATCTGACCAGTCATTTTTATATATGTTTATTTCAATTACATTCTACTAAATTTTCGATAATCAAACCGTCAGTTGATGCAGGTAAATTTTCAACTACTTTAAATTGACGTTATGCCTATAATACATCTGTTTTACTTTGTAGAAAATTAAAAAGAACCTATAGTGTATTTGAGAGTAATGATATTCCAGGACCAAAACCAGTTTGGATCATCGGAAATATTCATCATTTCCAGAACGAAGTTAGTAATACAATTAAACCTGTCTTAGAGACTATCTCTATAAAGCAATAACCCGCCTTATGAAGGCTAAGTTGTCAATTCCCTTTGCACCGCATTCCATTTTAATTAGACCTGTAGTAAGTGACCACCTGTATTTTGTGAACCTCTTTTCAGAATCCCCTACGAAGGTCACAAAGCAGTTTGACTGTAATTCGGTTTTGAATTATTGCACGTTGTTACCTGCATCGTCTTAAATTTGACAGCATTATCATTTCTGGTTCCTCATATCTCAATATTAACATTGACGACAATGTTAGATATCTGTTGTTGCGTTTAATGTCATATTTCCAAACATAAAATCTGCCTACATCAAAATTTTAGGTCAGTTGACACTAATTAGTTTAAAACTTTGCCCACATCGTTCTACATTAAAATTTCAATCGAATGCATTGATAACGACGTCACACCTGTTGACCAATAATTGTGGATGTCGTAATCGGTGCTCTATCGTTATCGATCAATGTTGCCTATATACCGTCATCTTATATGCCTTCCCAAGACAGGAACCTATAGCCCAGTGGTTGTCGTTGTTAAATAAGTCATTTATTGTTATTTGTTCACCATTTTTGCAATAGATTTGGTCAATTGTCGTGTTTTATGTATAGTTTTAAATTTTGTATTTCGGGGCCTTTTACACTTCCGTTATGGTATGGAAAGGTCGTAATGGGACCTATAAAAGTTAAAGTTCTACTGTCATTTGGTGGGTGGCTGTCTCACATGGACATCTCCTATTTTATATTGTTGAAAAGCGATTGTGGAAGTTAATTAACATTCGGAACTGTTTGTACATTCAGGATAAATCAAATATCTTTACGATTATCGAGTTCCACAAGCATGACAAGTGAAGATGATTCATACTAGATCATTGGACACAAACATTATGGTTGTCGCGTTTGTTTTTAAACAGATAATTGAAAAACTGATGAAATTTAAAATGTAAACACAACACAGATTTAAAAAGAAATTGGAAACATATATTTCCTTTAATATATTCAGTCATGTTGACTGTATCTATAAAAGGAAATATTTTTACAGAAATTCACAAGGTAATCAGGGGAGGTTAATGACTCCAAAAAAAATTAAGCTCAAGCTCAATGGTATGCTAACATTAATTGCCCGTTCGATTCTGATCGAGACGAAATGAATAAACTCTGTAAAGGACCTTCCATAAATGTTTCTGTTAAGTTTGGTGTCATATAACTTTGTGGTTCCAGAGGAGACCGTTAATAACACAATTCGATCAGAAACAATATTTGCCTATCACGGCAAAATTTGTAGTCCGATCGGGATGAAACGAGGAAACTTTGTAAAAGATCTTCAATGTGTGAAGTTTGTTTCCGTTTAGTGTAGCTGTTTCAGAATCGAAAATGAAAAGAGATATAGACGGGCGTACGATGGACGCCAGTGATGAAAATAGCTCGTATGACCTTTAGCCAGATGGGCTAAAATAATTTTCCATTAAGCATTTGGAAGACATTATTAAATTAATAAACTTGCAAACAGATATTAAGACAGGGGTCTTCAGAGGAAACTAAAAAAAAAAACTTGTCTCCTACGTTTGTATTTTCTAGAAAAAAACGTGACCAGAAAGAATAAAGTGTCTAATGCTTAATTTTTCCTCAGTGGATTTTTCTTCTTTAAAATGAATACAAATTAAATACTTTGTTGACCCTGCTTCAGCACTTAAAATACATAAATAAACTCCTGTACAAGCCACATCAATAACAGTCGTCAGTATCTTTAAATAAATTTGCAGCCATTAAATAATTCCTTTTTGTGAATGCCAACTGCATGCTTTAATGTAATACAAATCACGTGGATTTCTTTAATGTAATACAAATCACGTGGATTTCTACTAATGTTGTAACATCTGTTGACATTATTTTAGATTGCATACCTTCAATATGTACGACTAATAATTGACCTAGCCCACTAAAACATATTTAAGAAGTCAAGGTCATCGTACGACTCATTGCCTTTGATAGTGTTTTTGATTCAGAACAAAGTATACGATTACTTATTATCAGACAACCGATTACCTTGTAGCACGCGATGTGCTACCTGGGTGCACTTCGGTACAACTGGTTAATTTTGTAAACAATAACATTACAAAAATTATGTTGACATTAAACATTTTTCTACATTAAGCTGTACAGCAGTTAACGTTTTAGTGTGTTCATGCGGTGTACAATGTGTCTACCGAGAAATGTAAAATGGATGCTTACCTTTCATGCGCACCTGATTTCACTCTTTCAATTTGTTTCAAATTTGTTTTGTCTCTTTGGACATTGCACTTTTGATCTTTCAAATGGGCATTCTGCATTGAACATGTAAAATAGTTACTAGTATTTGAAAGTATTTTTTTATTTACCAGAATACATCGCCGTAGCCAGGAGGGGGAGGGGGGGGGTTCGAGGGGTTCGGACGAGCCCCCCCCCCCCATGAAAACCAATAAGCACGATTTTACTCAGGATTTTGTACCAAATACCAGGCAATCCCGGCCGTGAAGGTCTCTTCGCGAGGTGTCGAACCCCCTCCCCCTCCCTGAAAATGTCTGGCTACGGGCATGGAATGAATAAACAGAATGATGTTGTTTTGTCTATCCATGCTTCATTGCAAATTTTTATGTTTGTTACAGCGATTTTTCCCGATTCTTTAGAGCAAAAAAAAAAAGAAAGTAAAATATACAACGCCGTTCAATACGTCATTTTAACAAACGAATTTACAGTTTCCGTTTGGGAAAGTTACATTATTTAGCATTGATAGCTTTAAAGTCTTTTTTCAATGCTTTGAACAACTTTAACCATTTATCAGGTGCAACAAAGCCCATTTTGAACAATATTAAGCAATCGTTAAAGGGTTTGAACACTTATGAATTTGGCTTTGAATTATGTTATACATTGTTATAGTTTTCAATGTTTTTCATTACATTATCAACAAAATGTATTAATTATCGATTACAATAATAATTTGTAAAGGAATTGTGATTGCTGTTAGGGACTCATTTACCATTTGCAGTATTTAATTTTACAATATTGTCAAAGAAATAGAATTCATTAATCAGTATTTTGTAGGATAAGTTATCAATGTTTAAAACGTGGAGGAAGAAATATGGAAATGTATACGGGTAAGTACATTTATTTGTTTTCAACATCGTATATCTTGAATTTAGAAAGAAGACATTATGGAGGTACACAGCCAAATGTGGCACGCATAAAATTCTCATGAAATCGACACGAACTTCGCGCGAAAGTTTTTGATTTATTTAAAACACATCGTCGAGCAGAACAGGTTTTTGGTGAAATACATGTCATTTTTGGGTCAAGTTCTATTCTAATATCATGAATTTGATAAGAAAATTATTAACATCAAATTCAAACCAAAAAAATTACAAGTGAGAATGACACGGAATATTTAGCATGAATCTTGTGTGGATTTGTCAATATGACATGCAAAACTTGCATGTCATAATTCATATATAATTCGTGGAAAAATGATACGAAAATTTTACGCATGAAATTCATGCTTGCCACATTTGGTTGTTTGGTAGATGACACTCGTTTGTTCGTATATATTGACTTTTCGGAAAATGGTAAATATATACCTGAACTAGAATTAATATACCAAACAAATTCTCGAGGAATATGTCAATTCATCGATAAAAGGAAGTGAAATAAAACTGGCAGGGAACATGGTAAACCCAAGATTCAGCAAAAAACCGAAATACTCAAGTAGACAAAACACAGAGAAGTGCGTGTTTATAATCTAATACTGGAAGGCTGGAAATTTTTTGCGTGGCGGTAATTTTCGCGTATTGGTTGATTTAAAATTTTTCTCGAAAATCACCACACAAATATAAAATGTTGATTAGGTATTACTAGAAAAGAACAGCAAGACAACATTAGCAGAACGCTGTGACTGAAATGTTCTGAATAGAGAAATAGGGAATAGGAATCACGAAAATATCTACGTTTACAGTACTTTTATAAACAGCAAAGTTTCTGCAAAGAAAAATTGTTCTAACCTTATATATCAATATATGTCCCATGGAATAATGATTATTATTTATTTACTTGAAATGTTGCCCTATGGTTATATGATGTCAATTTGAATAAGAAATGTTATTTATTTTTTAGATACTTCGAAGGCTTTCAACCTAGTATAGTAGTTTGTGATCCAGAATTGTCAAAATTGATTCTTGTGAAACATTTTGAAAAGTTCCATGTGAGGCCGGTAAGTAAATCGTTGATTACTCTATTAAACCAATCAGCTAAAATCAACTGGAAAAGCAAAAGAAAAATTCTATTTTTTTCCATATATTCGACATGATTAGTCAACTGACATTTTTGTATAATTTTCCTGATATTTTGTTCAGAATAAAGTTTATCTCATGTCATTTTAGCTGACCTGGTTTAAAACTGTCCTGTGAGCTTTGTCATCACTTTGAGTCCCACATTGTTGTTTGTTTATGTTTTACATTTTCATCTTCTTCCCTAAAACCGCTGAACAGATTTAAACCGAACTTGGCAGAAATGTTAGGCAGGCAGGCCTTTACCGGATTTGTGTTTGGACAACATTG
>JAULBM010123053.1:0-18650 GCA_032357055.1 Geukensia granosissima | reverse complement strand
GTCGTGGTAAAATGGATCGGTAAAGGGTAACATTGGTAACAATTAGAATACTAAACAGTTGCGGATCCAAAGGGGGAAGGGGCATATTTATAGGAAAAAAAGAGTCAAAAAAATTTTTCGTCTCGCTCCGCTCGGCGATTTTCAGGATTTTTGCGCCCCCTTTCTAAATTCCTGGATCAGCCCCTGAATAAAGTATGAACATTTCTATGAGAAAACGGAAATATAAAAAATATGCGTTTTTCTCTAAATTCTTTTTCCTGAAAAAGTTCTTGTTTGTGTTTTGAGAACTGTTTAAACGTTATTTAACAGATTTTACCGTTTTCCAAATGAAATGTTCGAGGTTAAAAAGAATTTGAAATATTCTGAAGGGACAGGCAGATATCGCTACATCAGAAGACAAACAGACCAGACAATGGCCAACAAAATGAAATATTACACATACTATACTGAAAACTAAAGCTGTAGGAACACAAACCCTACAAAAACAAGGGTGGGGGAAGGTGCTCCTACTCCACGATTGTAAACCGTCGCGGTCAAAGTTGTCAAAGCCGGTGTTTAGTCATAAAAGATGTAAGTCACAACAGTTAAAGAACGATTTAGTCGTCATAACAGTGGGAAGATATTCATCGTCATGCAATTTAAAAATCCCGGAGTAAGGCATGGTTCAGTAGCTTTCTTGTTAGCTGCAATCATCTTTTAATAAAATCCTGATAGGATGCACAGCCCCTTGAGTAGCATATCAACCGACAATGTTAACTTCGTATGCAGGAGTGGCTGGAATGATCATGCTGTTTACCACGGGAAAAAATAAACTTTCTGGTAAATGTTTTTCTTAACCCACACTTACTGTCAATTCCTATATGAAGCATACCTTTCAGTTTCTGTAGTACCTTTGATTTCAAGTTCAATGAGAGATATGCGGTCAACATAGTCAACAAATTTAGAATTTTTCAATGAAAGAACATCATCTATAAAGCGAAACAAAAACGAAAAGATTGAGTCAACTGTTCATCTTTTCTCATATGAATAAAGGAATAAATCGGCGATAAGGGGTGCATAGTTGGTCTCCATTGGAATGCCGACAGTCGGGTGAAACAAACGTCCGACAAAAATGTAGATAACCAAGAGTTCAAGCATTCTGCAAATGTCATCTTCGTACTTCTTTATATTAGAATCAGAGTGGTTAAAAACAAAATAAAGATTGTCCCTCCATAGAACTAAATATCAAGAGCTGCGTTTTCCACCTTTTTTTACTAAACAAAGGTGAAGCAAAGCTTGTAATTTTTCTCAGAGATTTTAACGGCTGATAAAATAAATGTCAGTTACTTGGAAAGAGGTTTCGTAGAGCATTGGACAGACCCCGCAATGTAAAGTTTCTGGTAAGGTCACTCACTTTAGAAGCATTTAAATCTTATAAAGTGAATGAAGGTCACATTCCTTATGCTTGTTTGAAATTCCATAATGAAGATAGAACTAATTTGTGGCTGGATTTCTTCTTTGTTAAGTTTCGTCGATGTATATCTTGTGTTGCAAAATGAATTATTAGTGTCTAGTTCCTTTGAGTTTGTCAGTAGCTGCTCAAGGTCATCGGACATTCTGGCTGCTTCCACCAATAAAATTAATCGCTACCATATGACTGAAATATCGAGGAAAGTTATGCAAATTAATTGGTCACGAAGGATACAGCCAAGATACAAGTAACCTTAAGTTAGACAAAATACAAAATTACAAATGTTGAATGAATATGGAGAAATTAGGTATGCTATATGTACATACCAAAGAGAAACCTCTCATCAGTAGCTTTAGAACCAAAACATAGGAAGTCCAAGATCCATACATAGCAAAAGATGCAATCAAATAAAAAAAAAATGAAATGGGAAGCCAAATCCGACGGCAGGGACAATTGCTAAGTGCTATGCTTTCGAGGCCTTTCCGTATTGTCAGTGCTTTAGATTTTTTTTACAAATGCAGCTTTCTGTAAAACTTGATAAATTTCATGTCAGACAAGTCTGACAACTGGGCTGGTATATACCCTCGGTGACATGATTCACCAGCAGAAGCATCGACCCAGTTTCAAAATACAAAATAACCAATGAATGTTGATTATATATGGAAAATAAGTGTCAACACTGATACCTTTGACTTCAAATTAGACAAATCGGCCTGCCAAGTTACTGAACAATACAAAAAATGTCATACAAAAATAAGGATTAGCTGGGTACACAGAACTAAAGAAAATATTAGAAATACGACTCATTTTGTCGGAAAAATTGCAGGTATACAAAAAGTGGATATTACCGGTAAACTTTTTCAACGCCAAATTCTACAAATATCCTTCACAATTGTATCATCACCATAAGTTAGTGAAGAAAAACGTGGTGAATAAAAATAGAACGTTTTTCTGTGTTCAAAAACTTTCATTTTCTTTTTGAGCAAACAAGAAATTTGATTCAATTTTTGTCAACATCTTATCTTCCTTTTAGACAGCACTATACGCAAAATTGAGTCGTGTTTGATGTAACTGAAAATGTTCCTTTATTTTCATTGATTATCAGTGTCATTTCGAAGAGCAGTTTCTGGGTGAAGATTTTTCATGTGCCAATCTAATACGTGTTGTTGGTGGCAACGATAGTCGCATATCTCGCATTCAAATGTGCACGTGTCGCTGTCGTTGTGAAGAAGCAGATGAAACTTCAAATGTCGTTCAGACGTAAACTCCTCGTTACATCCGGGTTTCGAACAAGTATACCGCTTTACGCTGTAATGCTTTGACTGAATGTGGTCTTTTAATGAAGCGTGATTGAAGAATTTTTCATTACAGTCATCAAAAATACAGCGCAAGTGAAGCTTATTCTCATGTCGTTTCTGGATGTGATTTTGCAACTTGGATGGCGATGTGTATGTTTTCTGGCAGTCCTGATACGGACATGAATGATATCTAGTAACGTGACAAAGTTGCTGGTGTAATTTGAATTTCTGGTAGTTAATGAAAGTCTTTTCACAATCCGGACAACTGAAATCCTTGACTGCCGGATGTGCATTTTGTTTGTGATTGTCAAGAGATGAAAACTCGAGAAACCGTTCGTTACATTGAACACAAACCAGAGAGACGGATGACGTATCGCCTGCTGTGGTACAATCCTCACATTTAAAAAGTTTGTCTATACTCTCATCCTTATCAATATCGTTGCGTTGTATGTAAGATGTTTTTGTTAATTCACATTTATTGCAACAAAACTTCATTTGAACATGTTTTTCCCTATGTTCATCTCGTTTTTCCACTGGAACAATATCATTACAAATCTTACAGTGGAACAACTGTTGGAACATGTCTTTGTTATTTTCATCTTTTTCGTCGTCGGTCTGCTTACCGTCGCCATTACTTGATATTGTGTCAGATGGCGACGTCGAATCGTTTGAATCAGTTTCGACCCGTTGTTCGGATACAACTGATGCGCTAGTCGGAGAAACCTGTGTCGTGATAGTATGTTGGCCAGCGTGCACAATAGGGTTATACACTTCCGGTGGTTGCACGGTACTGGAAACGACGCTTGGAGGGAAATGATGAATTGTTGCCGACGTGAAATTTTCCGGATTTAATATGCCTTCAACTTGTCCTTCCATCATACTGAACATTTTCTTTTTCGGTGGTCTGCCACGTCGTTTCATACCAGGGACCCATGGCACTTTCTTCTTTTCTTTGTGTTGTTTATTGACATTTCTAAGTTTAAAAGAGGTACAGATGAAATCATTTGATTTTGTTGATTTTGATTTCAAAATTTCAGTTGTACTTTGCCTTTTGCGTGGACGCACATTGACCAACGCCTTTGAAGACAATATCATTTCTTGGTAGATGGCGCCACTCTGAATATTGGCTATCGATGTTGTTGTTGTCATGGTAGATAATGAAGCCGCTGCTGCCTTTACTTTTTGTTCTGCCACTTTGTACACCTCTGAGGTGTCTGTTCCGTTGTGCTCCGCCATATTGTATATTTGAGCTTGGACGGGAACATTTAAGGACACTGCCGCTGATGATGAGGGAAACGAGTTTTGATTCTCTTTTATATCTTGTTGTTTGTTTTCAGTTGCAGTCTGTTGAACATTGTTTTCTAATACGTTGGTAGCTGTTGTCGTGTTTACGTTTGCGTTGGTGTTATTTGTTGCATTTCCAACGCTTCCGGTATTCATCATGTTGTTAACGTTTAGTACAATGGCAGGTTGGTGACAGTTTCCAAACTGTGGGAAGAAATTTGTTACTGGAAAGTCAAATCTTGGAACTTTGCTTGTGTCGGATAACATCCGAGTCAACACAGGTACTTTTGGGGGCCTTCCCCTTTTACGTGCAGGACGACCAACATTGGCAAAGGAAGAGTTGGGATAAACCATCATCATTGGTGGGGTACCTTGAGCTTCATGCATCATGGGTAAACTATTGGTTGGAACAAAAATACCATTCTGTGATGAAGGAGGCATTCCAGAAACTGGCACTAGCATTAAAGGCTGCTGCATCTGAGGTTGTGACAGCGGTTTCGGTGTTTCTGGGTGTTCGTCTATCGGTTCATGCTTTATAGGTGAAAACGGAGGAGACAAATTTCTTTCTAATTCGCCGTCCATATCAACATACATGGGAGGTTCGTCACAAGGTACAAGATGCTTTTTTCCTTTTTCTTGATTTTTTGCGGGGTCATTTTTTGGTGTTCTGGTTCGTCTACTCCAAGGTAATTTTAATACACTTGTGTAAACGCCATGGTGGGATGTATTTTCAGCTATCAGTTTCATTTGACCTTTTTTATTATTATTCTTGCCGCTTGCTTTTTGGAGTTTTGCAGTGATTCCATGTGGATTTAATGCCTGCATTGCCATATGAGCATCAGTTTGGGAAATAATATCTTCTGCAAATTTCATTTCTTCAATATTAACATCTTTCCCTGTTATTTCTTCGTTCTGTTTTGGAGAAATTATGACACCATTTTCATCACATAAACTTGCGACCAATGGATAAGCAGACTGCACGCTCCCGCCATCCATTATTGGGGTAGTTGGCAAAAATTCTAACTGAGGTTTGTGCTCTGGGTTTTCATCAGCATATGCAAAATTAACATTCGATTCTTGATAGCTGTTTCGCATTGAATGGTCTGACCCCATACTTGGAGAGTATAGGCTTTGTCTGGAACGTGATCGACTGTGCCCATTAACGCTATTATCTTCGGAACTACTGTCGGAGTTTTGCTCTCTAATAACCGTTGGAACCTTCATTGAATTTCTATATCCATTAGAAAAGGAGTTGTCCATATTGCAGTTTGGATAATTCTCATCGCTCCAGTAGTATGGTTCTGCAGAATAAACCCTCGCAGGAGACGGGTTTCGCTGAACCAGAACTGGTTTGTTAACGGACTGAACATCATTCTGTGACTTCGCATCTAAACTATGACACTTGTCAGCGTTTGTACGGACAATTTCCCCTGGACTGACAGACCGGTCGTCGTAATAATTAGCCAATCCTGTTTTGTCTTTCTCAGAGCTCCTGATGGACACGTCGAACAGCTGACTGGTTAGTCTGGTATTGTTAGTCTTCTCCCGCTCAGATAATCTGAAACATAGAAAGCAGTTTACAATAAATTATTTGGGTAATTTGAATTATATTTATCATTTGGGAAAAATTATATTGTACATTTATTGACTTTAAAAAGGCATTCGATACTGTTTGGAGGGTTGGGCTTTGGCAGAAATTAATACAAAAAGGCATAAGGGGAAAGATTTTTAATGTTATATATAATATGTATGATAGCATAAAATCATGCGTAAAAGTTGGAAACGATACTTCTGGTTTTTTCGCATGCGAAACAGGGGTCCGACAAGGTGAGAATTTATCACCTTTTCTTTTTTCTATATTTCTTTCTGATTTAGAAGACTATCTGAGAGATAATAATGTTATTGGATTAGAAACAGTATCTTTACAATGCCAAGAACAAATAGAAAAATTTATTTCACTTTTTGTATTACTTTACGCAGATGATACTATTATTTTAGCTGAATCAGATGTTGAATTACAGAATGCACTCTTTGTATTTGAGAATTATTGTACAAACTGGAAATTGTCTGTAAATGTTGATAAGACTAAAGTCATAGTTTTCTCTAAACGTAAAATTAGAAGAAACGCGAAATTTCTATTATATGGATCAGAGCTAGAAATTGTAGACTCATATCCTTATCTAGGGTTACTATTTAATTTTAATGGGAAGTTCACTGTTTCTAAAAAGAGGTTGTCAGAGCAGGCACAAAAAGCACTTTTTGCATTATATAGGAAGTTGAGGAATATCTCGATACCTGTTGATCTTCAACTGAAATTATTCGACACTCTTATTGAACCGATTCTTCTATATGCCTGCGAAATTTGGGGATATGAAAACGTTGAAATTTTAGAAAAAATACATTTACAATTTCTTAAACGCGTTTTACATGTTAGATCTAGTACTCCTAATTTTATGGTTTACGGAGAAACAGGTCATTATCCATTGATTATACGTATCAAACAGAGAATGTTAACTTTTTGGTCAAATATACTGCAATCTGAAAATAAACTATGTTATACTTTATATCAACTAATGTTTAAGTTACAACGATCAGAAAATTGTACATTCAAATGGATGGATTTTCTAAAATCTATTTTTAACGATATTGGGTTAACTTATGTCTGGGACGGACAGTTTTCTGTCAGCAAAACTGATATTAAGATTTTCATGAAACAAATTCTATGTGACCAGTATATCCAGAGTTGGTTTAATAGTATTAATAGTTCTTCTAGAGGTCATTTTTACTCAGCTTTCAAACCTGAATTCGGCCTTGAAAAATATTTGATTAAATTAAAAATTGATAAGAGAATCGAGATATCAAAATTAAGATGTAACAATTTAAAATTCCCTTCTGAAACTGGTCGCTGGAATAATATTCCTAGACATGAACGCTTATGTACCTTATGTGATGATAGACAATTAGGTAATGAATTTCATTATATATGTATTTGTAAACATGAAGAAATAAGTAGACTACGTTCAAAATTTATACCCCGTTATTACACAGAAAATCCACGTGAGGACAAATTGCATGGTTTACTTAGATACTGTAATGTAAAAGTATTGAATAATTTAGCTATTTTTCTAAAAAAGATAAAAGTTTTCTTCTAATGCTTACATTGTTTTCTTGAATTAGTGATTATCCATGAAATATTTACACATCATAATTGATCTCCACTCTTAAAGTTTATGACCCACTTTTCTACTTAGCTTTATATCACGTGGTTTACTTATTATATGTCAGGTGTACTTTAACAAAAGTTTATAGTTTGTTGATATACATTGATATATGTTTTGTACAGTTCGCCATCATATGTATATATTGCATAAGCTGCCTCTTGTTGCAGTCTATGTACTGTCAGAGTGAAATAAAATCTGAAATCTGATTTCACGAGAATTCGGAGAGTTGCCTCTCTTGTATTATATGTCTCTGCATGATTCCATTTAGGTCACAAAAGGAGAATTTTCATGATTTCAATTAACAGTTCATGAGTTCTCTGTCGAACGTGTTGACAAAGTAAAAGAAAAACATTTTATATATAGTCAAATTTGTGTTGCTGCTCTATGGAAATAAAATAAAATTTGTTGGCCCCCTTTCGGTCGCCCCACCAGAAATCACAAAAAATTAAATTCGGCGCCGGCACCTATTTTTCATGGCCTTAAAAACTACACTTTGGGTTATCGGTTGAAAAAAAAATCAACGTTTTGATTTTTTATCATCAAATAAGAATTAAAGCTTAAAATTTGATTTCAATAACTCCTTCAAAAACTCTTTACATTTTCCTTGCTAATGGACTGTCGGTATCAACAGTTGTACACCAGTCCGTATTCTACTAAATGTACTCGAATTTTCAAAGCTTTCACCATTGGCTTTAAGATATACTATCCCACAAATCGGACCCTGAACATTTATGAGCATCATGGGCGAGATATATTGATGTCCACACTTGTTCGATAGAGCACCTGTAAAATAGGTGGCGCAGTCACGTAAAGCAGGTGAGGTCAAAGTTCGCGAAGCTGCCACTAGCTTTATGAATATAAACGACGTTATTTGTCAATAAAATTTCATGTTTTGTTATGTCTTACGACCAGACGTATATGAATCCGCAATTTTCGAAACCTGTTTCTCATACGAAAGTAAGATAAATACAATGACACTTCTGTTTCTAATTATTACCGCCATAGTTGCAGATCATGACGTCACTCATCTTGTGTATATTCAACATGTGGGATGTCAAAACAGAAATTCCTTTGCCCAGTATGCGGAAGGTTTTTCGTGAAGGAAAGATGTTATAGAAAATGTAACTAGGTATGTCGAATTGTATGTACAGAACACCCATGAAAACCTTGATAGCAAATTATCAGATATCCACTACTGTACTGCATAAGTCAAAAGTGTAAACAAAATGGATGGCCCTCCCTGTCAACACAGTCATCCCTAGTAGACTGAAAACAGTATTGAACATGTTTGCTCAGAATATATCATTTTAGCACCTGCTTGCCCATAAACTACAAGGAACATGTTTGTGCTATAATTCTGTTTGTAACATCTACTATTATTTCCAGTGCATATAAAACATATTTATGTGAATTGGTGCAAGTCTATACTGTCAATGACTGTTCTACTACTGATGACATGGTATCTGGATTTCCCATATTCTCCTGTGCCTTTATTTAAATTTTAAAGCACTGGATGGAAAGTGAGAAACATCTTTTATATACATTTTTTGTATCTTGAACCTGAGCCATGGGAAATCTTTCAGTTTCACAAAATTTAATATACTGTACATGTGTAAACTCCCTTCTCACTGTATCACGGGTTTCATGATATCATGGATATACATGCTATTTGGTAACAAGTTAAATCGGCACCCGTGGAAATAGTTAATTCGGCACTTGAAATGTAGTCAATTCGGGACTTGGTCAAATCGGGATTCAGCAGAATATTGGATTAATTAAGAAATGGAATTAAATATTTGAATTTAAATTATATTTCTTGATTATTTGAAAAAAAAGTTAATTCATACTTTGATGTCCTAATTAGTAGTGATCATGTGATGATTAGAATATACATCATACAGTCATTATTGATAATAAGCTTGGTGTTTGTTTAAATAATTTTACTCAGTGGTATTTTTTAATTCTTAGGGATTTCGAAATATCACAATGAAGCCCATACCCAAGCGTCTTGAGAAAACACAAGTTAAATGTTCAAAATAAATACCCTAACATGGGTGTCTTGGGCATAACTTCCACAATGTCTACGAACAGCGACGCCTGTATACGCTGTAATATGAAAGTTAGATCTAGACAATTAGCTTTACAATGTGAGAGCTGAAGTTCATGGCAGCACAGAACATGCAACACTGATATAAACCTTCATTTTAAATATATAAATAAATTAGTTATATTCAGTGTGTAGAATTATTATTATTATAAAAAAATAATTGGATAATTATTGTATGCTCTGTTTCAAAATGCGAGATAATTTTATATATATTTTCGTTGATTTGTGAGAAAAGACATTTTCGTGTGTTGAAAATTGGTGGAAACTAATTTTTATCAAAAGGGAAGAGCTTATGTCACTTATCTTATTAAACTGTCATGTGTCAGTCATTATTATAGAACGCCTCAGCTGTCTTATGTTCTTTTTCATATTGTTGTTGTGTCCGTGTATTGTTTTGTTCAGTCAAATAGTCTTTTTGTTTTGTTTAATATTATGTTGTTATGTTCAAATATCGTTTTATTGGGTTATTTTCTATTTTGTTATGTTCGTTCATTATTTCATTTGGGCCGTTTAGTGTGTAATGTTGTCAACATATCATGTTATTGAGTTTATTGGTCATTTTGTTGAGTTCGTTTGTCATTTTGTAATGTTAACTGATTATATTATTTCGTTGAATATTTTATAGTTACGTTAAAACATCACTTTATGAAGTCATATCAACAAATTGCTGTGTTCATATATCAATTCATTAAGTCAAATGTTATGTCATTGTGTTATTGACTTCGTTTCTCGTTTTGTTAAGTTCAATCATTATAATATTTCGTGAAATTTTTTATTATTACGTTAAAATTTTACTTTATCAACTTAAATCAACATATTCTGTTCATGTTTTATTTCATTAAGTTATTTTACTATAGTGTACTGTTGGTAAGATGTTATGACGTTGAGCTCAGTTTTCATTTCATTGTGTTGTTTATTAAGTTATTGGGTTGAATCGTTACGTTATGTTGTTCATTCGGAAATTTCTAGGTTCTTCAACCAAATGTTTTCATTCGGAAATGATCTAGTGTCTCTTTTTCTGTTTGTTGTGTCGTGGCATTTTAAAAATGAATAAATTGCTAAAAAGTTGTGCGTGGGCTGTACCATATCTGTTTCGTGGACACATCCTTTTTAGCATCTAATTTTGTAGAAGCATTAAGAAATCTTCCAAAATTACCGACTTATACTATATGTCAGTGTTTCCTGGAACGGGTAATAAGGTTGTTAAAAAAAACTGTTTGCCGTATTTTTATAAAATAGTGTTTATTTTGTAGATTGAAAAAAAGTGCGAGTAACTTGCAATAATTATTTGTAGCAATTTTTATTCTCTATGGGGATTTTACTTTATAAAACTAACCATTTTTTTACGGGAAATGGTCAATTGCACGCGTTAGCGCGAGACCGGAGGTTTACATTGTAAATGCTGCCCAAGTTATTTAACTAGGATAAATTAAACTGCAAAATGTTTATTGGCGCGCCTGAATGGAATTTTTAAACTAATTCATCTGATATGTGTCGCAAGAGGGGGTCCGAATGACAAAAATGTTCGCAATTTTTCAAATAATTTTATTTAGGTCATATTTTAGCGCTCCCGCCAAAAACAAAGATGGCCAACCCTCAATGTTGAATCCCCATAGAGAAATTCATGGGCGAATAAAAGAGAGTATGTAAAACGCTTTGGCATAGTGTAAAGCATAAACCGTTAACCGTGGGGTAATTCTTTCTTTCGATTTAAGATAAATCCAAATGTGGAAACACACATATAATTTAATTAAGCCCGAAATTTGCACTCCAGAAAAGCTTGCAATAGCGTATAGGCAAAATAGCGAAAAATGTATTCCATAGAATTTGATAAAAAGGAATCTTCCTTTTTAGCTCATCTGACCCGATGGGTGATGTGAGCTTCTGCCACTATTGAGCGTCCGTCATCCGTCCCTTAACTTTTCACATTTTTATCTTCTCCTCTGAAACCACTGGGCAGATTTGGACCAAACTTGGCAGGGATGGTCCTTAGGGTGCCCCCTTTCAGAATTGTATCTGATAGCCGGGTTCTTCAACCAACATGGCCGTCAGTCTAAATAAAGAAAAAGTGGGATGAAATTTAAAAAAAAGAATTCTTTGAAACAGGTTGGCCAATTTAAATTTCACTTCCCTTTTGTCTTTAATTTTAGTAACAGTAGCCATCGTAGTCAGCTCTTTCGAAGTCGACCATCCAAGGGTCATTCCACCAAAGTTTGTTATCAATTAACCAAGAAATTTTACACAAAAGAATTTTTCAATTTTGGTCACCATTTTCTCTGTTTTAGTAAAAGCGGCCATCTTGGTCGAATGTTGGAGATGCCAAACATAAATGTTGCAGGGGAACACCAAAGGATCATTCCACTTAAGTTTTTTAACCAATTAACCAAGTAATTTCACACAAAAGATTAAAATTCATCTTTTTATATTTTTAGTAATAACTGCCATCCTGGTCTAATGTTAGACAAGCTGAACATAAATTTTGAAGGAGACCACGACTCCAAAGTTTGCTGTCATTCGGCCTAGTGATTTCAGAGATCTTTATTTTAAATAAAACACCGAAAGTTGACGACGACTGACGCCAAGTGATAGCATTAGCTCGACACGTAGGCGAATATGTCCTAATTTTCAGAGTTACTCCGTAAGCTTTAGCATGCCCTTCTAAAACTGTTTTAATTTATGTTGCAATTTGTGTTAGCCTTTAACCTTAGCCTCTCTTGAAATACTGTCAATGTTTGTTCAAATTGGGTCAAATAGTTTCAAACAAGATTTAGGGATTTACCCATAGGATGCTATGTCCATTTATGTTTAGCCATTGCAGTCATCCTAGATTAAAAATTGAAAACCAAATAAAAGATTCGAAGATCAATCACCATACAAGGACCATATTATTAAAACCTGGTTTCAACTGTGGCATTATGGTTTCGGAGTAGTTTTAAGTTTTGATCAATCAGAACATACAAATGCTCTTTGCAACCATTTTATTTGTTGAACCATGACTATTTAAGCAAACTACAAGATGATTTTCCATAGATCTTCTGGCAAAATGTCAAGCTATGAGTCAAAAGGTTTCACAGGAGAAGATGAAAATGTAAACGTTTATAAAAGAACCTCAACTGATGATATTCTGCCATATGACCTAAAAACCACTGTAGAAATGATCTAAATATCAGTAACCAGAGGCTCCAACAGTCATCGCGCCAATGATTATCAAGAGGTTTAAGACAAGAAGATTTCGAAATTGTTTTCCCTTAGGATGCTCTGTTAAACTAAGTGGGCTGTGGCGGTAGTCTTGTATAACGGATAAGGTCATGCATTGGATACTGTTCTGGAAAGAGAACCACCTAAGGACCATTGCTGCCAGGTTTGGTTTAAATAGGCTTTGTGGTTTCAGACAAAACTTTTCAGTAGAATCTCCCGTAGGTTTCTTTGTTGAAAGTTAATTAATGTATATATATACCTGAATTTAGTAATGGTAAAATAGCTACATATGAAAAACTTACAAGGTAAATGCCTAAGATGTGTATAGGTTTATCAATAATTTGAATCAATCTGTTATTTTGGAGAAATGTGTTAAGAATTGAGCTGTCAAAGACGTGTTGAAATCTAAGATAATGATGTTACTATTTGCATTAAGTAATTGCTGAATACATGATTTTAAAGTCTCATAAAACAGGTTTTCGTGCTGTTGAAGCGGTTCATGACTGAAAAAAAATTTGGGAACTGTCTGTTATAAGTTTTCAGCAGACATCCATTCCAATCCCTATCAAATCTTTCTTTAAGAGGGATGCAATGAAAGAAATCCCATCAAAATCGGGTGAGAAATATGGCACGAAATGACGCTTTGCAGCACCCTTTGCTCCCTTGTATCTCGAAAAAGGTAGCATATGCAAAAAAAAAATGCTCGGGGTAAATTTTGTTGCATTCTTCAAAAGGAATCATTTGCGAAAATCCCCATCAAAATGCGATGAGAAATAAAAAATTCCAAAAATTGAGAATTTCGGCCATATTGGCCCCAATTATCTCGAAAACGGTAACAAAATCCGTTTGCATTCGTATCAAAATTTTCTTTTAGAGGGATGCATTAAAAAAATCCCATCGAAATCGGATAAAAATAAAAATATTCCACACGACACAAAATGACGCTTTGCAGCCCCCTTGTATCTCGATAACGGTAAGATATACCAAAACATGCTTGGGACATAGGCCATGTGAGCTTTTGTCATCACTTGGCGTCCGTCGTCCGTCCGTCGTAAACTTTTTTTACATTTTCATCAACTCCTCTGAAACCGCATGGCCAAATGAAACCAAACTTGACAGGAAGCCTCTATATAAGGTCCTTTACAAAGATTGCTCATTTCGTGCCGATCCGTCAAAAAACATGGCCGCCACAGGCAATTCTTGTTTCTGATTGGCTGATACATTAAAAATCTTCTCCTCTGAAACCGCTTGGCCAAATGGATCAATATTTGGTATGGAGCATCCATGGAAGGTCCTTTATAAAGTTTCCTCATTTCATCCGGATCGAACAAAAAACGTGGCCGCCATTGACGATTCTGGTTTCTGATTTGTTCACACATTTAAAATCTTCTCCTCTGAAACCGCTTGGCCCAATAGATTAATATTTAGTATGGAGCATCTATGGAAGGTCCTTTATAAAGTTTCCTAATTTCACCCGGATCGGACAAAAAACGTGGCTGCCATGGACGATTCTTGTTTTTGATTGGCTGATTCATTTAAAATCTTCTCCTCTGAAACCGCATGGCCAAATGTGTTAATATGTAGTATGGAGCATCTTCTCCTCTGAAACTTGTTGGCCAAAAGGCAGGTGAGCGATACAGGCTCAGCCTCCTGAGCCACTTGTTTCTTATGAAATCATTTGCATGCAACAAACCTCATCAAATTCTGATAAGAAATAAGAAAAAAATCAAATATTGTGTTTTTTCGACCCCTTTGACTCCATGCCAGTTATCTGAAAAACGGTAAGAGATAGCAAAATTCTGTTGGTATAGTATGAAAACGTTTTTGAGAGGGATCGAATGAAAGAAATCCCATCGAAATCGGATAAAAAATAAAAATTTCCCACACGGCACAAACTAACACTTTTCAGCCCCTTTGGTCCCTTTTATCTTGAAATCGGTAAGATATACAAAAATGCTTAGAGTATGTTTTGTTGCATTTTTACAAGAAATCATTCGCAAAAAACATCTAAATCCAATGAGAAATAAAAAAGTTTCTTTTTTCCGACCGACAGAATGATTTTCAGTTGTAGTGACCTTTACCTTTGACCTACTGACCTTAAAATCAAATTGGATCTTCCAATCCCTTATTCCTTTCTATGATATAAGTTTCGTTGAAATCGGTTGTGGCAAGCTCAAGTTAGAGTCTGGAAACGAAATTTTTCCGAAAAAAAAGAATGACCTTGACCTTTGATCTTTTGACCTTAAATTGATGGGTTTTTTTTCTTCCGTTTCCCTACTAACTGTATAAGTTTGGTTCAAATTAGACAAGCCAATCTGAAGTTAGAGTCTGGACACGAAATGCGGAATGACGGAATCCCGAATTCTTTAGTCCAACGATGTTCGGCTGTGGCGGCCATTTTTAATAACATCAGATACAATTCTTAGAGAACTTAATAGAAACCATTTATGCCAAGTTTTGTTTTAGTTTCAAAGAAAGTCCCCCCCCAAACAAAAGAAGAACAAGAAATACGGATAAAAAATGACATTTAACTCTTATGGGAATCCATATCCATCATGCATCCTTATCTGTAGATCTTATCAAGCTTACCAATTTGATAGCATACATTTTCTCTATCTATTACTTATACAGGATGTCAATTAACCATTTTTGACCCAATAAATACTTTCTAATCTGATAATTTTAGGTATCATTTTTTCTACATTAATGATAGGTAATGAAATTAAAGCAAAAACAGGCTCAGTACCCCTATGTTCTATGGTGAGCCAAAGCTGCCATTTTGAATGTACTACCGGAAAAACAACAAGAAATTTTATCTCGACACCCTATAGGTGAATCAAACCAAGTTTGTTTAAATTCGCTAAGAAGTTTCAGAGAAGGTTTAAGTGTGAAAAATTGATGAAAAATTGATGGATACACCATTATGTTGTATTATTAGCCCAAGGGGTCATTTTAAATGGACCATTAGGACAAAATTCACAAACTTTAATCCAGATGCCTTATGGGTGAATCATACCAAGTTTGGTTTAATTTGCCCAATGTTTTCAGAAAATATCTTTTTACGCCATTTGGACTGTCGACATAAAAGTGATGATAAAAGCTCACATTTGGCCTTGAAAGGATTTGCCAAAAATATAAAGAGTTCTCACTTCCTTAATATGTAACAATATCTAAAAATTTATTTGAGTGTATCTAGGAACCCTATTTTTACTAAATTTTCTAAGATTCGTTTTTGCGATTGTGACCTTGACTCAAAAATCAATAGGGTTCTCCTTTGCTTTTTAAAGAACATTATCCCAAAGTTACGTTTAAATCTGATTACAGGTTTTGTTAAAAAACGAATGTTTAACATCAAAATTTGCTAAAAAAAACGTCTGAAAAGGACTATACTTCCTTAAATGATAGGAATTTCTACAAAAATGTTGAATATTTTTAATCTATGTCAGAATTTAGCTAAAATTAACGGTTTTTGAAATATATGCGAAAATCATATGTCAGACCCCTATGTTCTTTTTTTAGTAACGGCAGCATGTTATTCCATTCAGTTGTTTCAGAGGAGAACACTTTTAAAACTTTAACTTCAGAATTAGCTAAAAACGTCTAAAAAGGACCATTACTCCTACAAGAGCTAAAGAGCTAAGGAATTTCCACGAAATTTCATTACAGATAGATTACATCATGCTGAACACTTTTACCCTATGTCAGAATTTGGCTAAAATCAAAACGTTTTTTGAGATATATGCGAAAAACTTATTTCAGACCCTAATGTTATATTTTTAGTAACGACAGTCATGTTTTCCAACGGATCAAAAATCGAAGCACAAACTTTATGCAGAATACCCTAAGGTACAATAAAAAAAAGTTGCATTCAAATCCATTTGGTAGTTTCAGAGAGGATTTTTTTTTTTCAAAATGTTAACGACGGACGCCAAGTGACGGTTATAGCTCACATGGCCTTCGGTCAGGTGAGTTAATCAAAAATAAAAATGATTTGGAATACATGTATTTCAAAATTTAAGTTGGCGACCCATATTTTTTAATTGGAATATCTAATAAACATATTTTGGAACATAAAAGACCAGATGCTCCCAGGAGCCTGCAATCGCTCACCTGGTTGAAGCTGCACGAACTTGGTCAAGAAAATTTAAAATTTTGCAGTCTCTCTCCCTAAATTTTAATTTTTTTCTGGTGGCCATTTGGCTGGAAGTTACAGCTATCAGGCATATTTTTAAAGGAGACAATCAAATAACCATTCCATCAAAGTTTTGGCCAATTTGCAGAGCAATTTCAAAGGGGAAGATTTTTTATAAATTTTTGTCCCTCTTTTACAATTTTAGGTTGACGGTCATCTTGGATGGAGGTCTCAGCTATTGCACATAATTTTGCAAGGGAACCATAAAAAGGACCATTCCAACACAGTTTGGTACAAATTGGCAAAGCATTTTCAGAGTAAAAGATGTTTTAAAATTTCACCCCCTTTTTTCTATTTTTAGTCTGGCGGCCACCTTAGATGGAGTTCCAAGCTATCGGACAAAATTTTTGAAGGGAACCACCAAAGGACTATTCCTTCAAAGTTTGGTTCAAATTGGCCAACCTGTTTCAAAGAAGATTGTTCGAGTTTCGTCGCCCCTTTTTCTATTTTAGCCTAGCGGCCAAATTTTTCGGAGGTCCCGGCTATCGGACAAAATTTTGCAATGGGACCACCCAAGGACCATTCCTTCAAAGTTTGGTTCAAATTGGCCATCCTGTTACAGAGAATGTTATTTTAAATTTAATCCCCCTTTTTTTCTATATTTAGACTTGCGACCATGTTGGTTTGAAGGACCCAGCTATCGGACAAAATTTTGAAATGGGACCACCCAAGGACCATCCCACCAAATTTTGGTTTCCATTGGCCAAGTGGTTTCAGAGGAGATTGGTGGCCATCTTGTTTGGCGGGCAGAGTAATCGGATAATATTCTGAAAATGGGCCACCCAAGGACCACCCCTGCCATGTTTGGTCCAAATCTGCCCAGTGGTTTCAGAGGAAAAGATATATACGACGGATGCTCAATAGTGGGAAAAGCTCACATAATCCTTTTTATCAAATTCTATGGAAATACATTTTCTCTATAAGTTGGCAATTTTGATGATACAAAAAGGATGTAGCCATGAAACAGACATGGTACAGCCCACACACAATTTTTCAGCATTATAAACACTTTTAAAGGGCACAACACAAAAAAACCAGAAAAAGAGACACCCTCTAATAAGCATTCAATGTAAGTTTGAAAACATTTGGTTGAATAACCTGGATAATTTCCGAATGAAAACATTTGGTTGAAGAACCAAGATCATTTCCGAATGAACAACATAACGTAACGATTCAACCCAATAACATAATAAATCATCACAATGAAATGAAAACTGAACTCAACGTCATAACATCTTGCCAACAATACACTATTAATAGTAAAGTAACTTAATGAAAGAAAACATGAACACACGATTTGTTGATTTAAATTGATAAAGTAAAATTTTAACGTAATAATAAAATAATATAATGAATGAACTTAACAAACTGATAAACGAAGTCAATAACAAGACATTTTGCCTACAGAACGCTATAGCAATTTGACTTAATGAAACGATATATGAACACAGCAATTTGTTGATATGACTTCATAAAGTGATGTTTTAACGTAAATATAAAAAAATTCAACGAAATAATATAATCAGTTAACATAACAAAATGACACACGAACTCAACAAAATGACCAATTAACTGAATAACATGATATATTGAAAACACAACACACTAAACGGCCCAAATGAAATAATAAACGAACAAAACAAAATAGAAAATAACACAATAAAACGATATTTGAACATAAAAACATAAGAATAAACAAAACAAAAAGACTATTTGACTTAACAAAACAGTAAACGGACACAACAACAATTTGAAAACGAACATAAGATAGCTGGGGCGTTCTAAAGACTATGTTGACCGCATCTATCCCATTGAACATGAAATCAAAGTTACTACAGAAACAGATAGAAAAAAGGGGGATATGGTGTAAATATTCATGACACAAAAATCTCATATGTAC